>CAHIKZ030001125.1:795000-835000 GCA_903632075.3 Acanthosepion pharaonis | reverse complement strand
GTAGAGATAACTTCGATCATTTAAGTAGCAATAAAATTAATTGAAATATAGTTTCATCATTGGACAAATGTTTGAAAGACAAGTATTTACAAATCCGTAGCTTTGAATGCCGCAGTTATTCACTCATAAAGCACCTAGTGAGGATCTAATTCAATTAATATTAGTGAGCAACAATATAAACTTTGATAACTCGTAAAACGGCTTATTGAGCGACATTTCGGGGCCAGATAGTATATATGCATTTCCAAATTAACTTGATATATTGTCAGCAAATATATTCAAAGATATTCGGTTCAATTTATTTTCTGTTTTAATATTTTGTGAGGATAGATCAAGTGTCTGACTCTAGAGGAACAATGATTTCTGAATTGTTACAAGGTCTTACAAGAGAATCAGAGAATAAATAAAAGCTCTTGCTATCACATTTGCATTCATTTTGATATTAATCGAAGATAAACACACAAAAACCAACGATCATCATTTGACTCACTTCATCCATTAGCTGATTAAAACATCGTATACATATATATATATATATATATATATATATATATATATATATATATATATATATTCATTTGTATGGATATTAGTTTGTAACTCTGGGTTTCACGCTTTGGTGATGATCAGACAAAGCTTGAAACCCATTTAAAATGAAATTTCAGTCTGAAGAGTTGAATATGACAATATTCCCGAAATTTCCGAAGGTGACTGATATGTGGATAAAAATTATCTCTTAGGCTCCTTACCAAAATGGTCATCCCAGCCGTTTTCATAGTAATCAATTTTGCGAATGAACATGCTTATAAAGATGCCTAAATTTCAAGATTGGTTATTCCTAAATTTTCGCTTGAGGATGAAACAGGGCTTGATACTTTAACTCAATTTAATTTTCATAATTATATTGAGGTTTTCGTCTCTCGTTTTTGAAACATGAGAACTCTAATGTAGCGAGGGAAGCATATTTTTTTTTAAATAATTATAATTTAAGCTCTACTTCTGTATGGAGCACTGTTTTTTAAAAAGAAAAACAAAAATACTAAAGAACGCCGGATTATTTACCTAATGTGTTCTTTCCTATTTTTCTACATATCTGCTCATATATATCGGCTCCCAAATTAAGGTCGAGCACTCTGAACTTTTATTTTTAAAATAAGAACTTTAAAAATATGGAAAAAGTAAATTTTTGCATTTCTCTGAAGAACATTCCACACACAAACAAACGGAATAATTTCGTTAAACTTTTGCAAAAAACAGAGTAATTAATAAGAAGAATGAGATGGAAAGCATTCTTCTTCCCACGAGGGAATAACTTAACAAAAAAGAATATGAGGTTTGCGGCTTTAAAAGTAAAAAAAATTGCACGATTTAACAAAAAACTACAGGAATTTGAAAAGGAACTACTCAATATAACCAATAACATCTTTCTAAAAAAGAAAAGCAACTTTCAAAAACATCTAGATCAAATAGTTAAAAGCATCAAAGACAGTGATAAAATACAAGTTAAGTCCGACAAAACATGAAACTTCTCCAAATTAACGGCAGACGACTACAACAGATTCATTAAAAAAATTAACTAACACTTATGAAAAAAAGCCCAAAATAACAATATTAATATGGTAGACAGTATCAACAGAAATAGTAAAATTATTACTGAAAAATTAAAAATAACCGATAGGGTAGACACTAGTTGAAAATAAAGCTACATCCCTCTTAAGGACCACAAACAGGATTTTGAGGAAGACCCCCCTACCAGAATGATAAACCCAACCAGAGCCGACACAGGAAAGATAAGCAAAATAATCCTAGAAAGGATCACTAGTCAAATCAAAATATGCCTTGGATTAATACCAAAGAAGTCATCAATTGGTTTGCCAACATCGACAATAAGCCTGATTGCACCCTAATGAAATTCTATATTGTGGATTATTACCAGTCAATATCAAGAGATCTATTCACGGTTGTCATGGAGTTTGCTACTGTATATTCTGATTTCACTAAGGAAGAAATGAACATAATACTTAGTGCAAAACAATCTGCCCTCATCCATAAGGGGTACCAATGAATTAAAAACACTAATGACAATTATGATATTACCATGGGATCCTTAGCCTCTGCAGAGACTTGATTTTGTCGGTCTATTTATACTATACAATCTAACCGCGCGCCGTGAATTAGATATTAAAAACATTGGGCTATATATCGGGCTTTTATAAAAAAAAAAGAAATTTCATAGTCTAATAAAAGGTTTAAAATCTTAACCCCAATCATTAGATACAAAAATACTTTATGAAGTCGTCAAAAAAACAAATTGACGTTCAGTGCGACGCGTTTAAGTACAAAACAATCCTTTAGAAAAAACATGAAAAAAAATTAAAAAAATAAACAAATGAAATAAAAGGATAAATAAATAAACAAATAAAATAAAACAAAATTCTCTAGACACTTAACGACATATTATGGTGCCAAAAGTAATCTTTCGCTGTGACTGACCAGACGATGTGCGCACATGAATGCCATCATTCGCTTTGAAATGGGTGCCCCCACCCTACCTCCGCTGATATGTGGATAAAAATTACCTCTTAGGCCCCTTACCAAAATGGTCGCCCCAGCCGTTTCTATAGTAATTAATTTTGCGAATGAACATGCTTATAAAGATGCGTAAATTTCAAGATTGGTTATTCCTAAATTTTCGCTTGAGGATGAAACAGGGCTTGATACTTTAACTCAGTTTAATTTTAATAATTATATTAATGTTTTCGGCTCTCGTTTTTGAAACATGAGAACTCTTACGTAGCGAAGGAATCATATTTTTTTAAATAATTATAATATATATATATATATATATATATTTTGTGTGTATTTAGGCAGCAATTTTTCATCGATGCATGTTTCATTAAATAATATAGACAAGCTTTGTCTATTTATTTTAAGTAATTTCCTTTAATTTTGTCTGATAAGCGTAATAACATTATCATTGAAAGACGAAAGGAAATCATCATATTGATACATGTTTTAATCCTATCTAAGCTTTCGTCTTACATAAGCCATTATCAAAGATGACAATTACATATTTCAATATATCAAACAATGCACGGACGAAACAATAATGCTAGTCTGTTATTGTTGCATGAAAAATTCGAAAGCAACAACAAACTCGTGTATACGAACATAGTTTACGAATTCAAGTGCCCTTTGGAAGATTGTAACACTAATGGATTAAATAATATTTATGTTGGTCTTTATCTATGCCCGTAGCATTAGGAAAACATAATGTCGAGTAGAAAACAATATCCCAAGAACCTGGAACCTTTTATTGACTATGGAGGTATTTCCATGTACTTTGTGCAATTACTCTTCTTACTTTGTCATTGATGGAATATTTTATCAGGACATATGGAAAAGAGACATAAATCGGGGTAAATGGATTCATGCCTTCGCACGGGCAGTATTTCCAAAAGATTATGAAGAGAGTTAACTTAATGTTGAAATGGTTTTGCCGATTCGAATTCACTGATAATTTTTCAATCTCACTCTGTTTATCTCTCTCTCTCTCCATTTACGTTTCTCTAAATTCAAATACTTGTGTCTATATGAAAGCGTATTAATACTAGCAGTTAAGAGACGTAAAATTATATAATTTACCGTATATTAATTTTAACAATACACTTGCTAACAAAATATTTTGTCAAATATCCTTTTTCTCTTCATATAATATTTATTAAGATTCCTTGAGGTTTCTCTTTTGTAGTTTTGTGACAAGTTATTACAGGTTATCGATCAAGTTGCTCCTTCATGTTTTAGCTTATTGTTTTGTTTAACTGTTGATTTCTGTTGTATACATATTGCTTCTGTGTCTCAACCAGAAACTTACAATCAGAAATGGCATTTTCCACTAAACATTTATGTAAAAAAAAAAAATTACATTGATAAATCTCTTCGTACTGTCTGAGTTATATTTGTGAGTAAATTTGCTGTATTTCTTTAAGGCTATCAGAACATTTTTCAATCAAATCGAGGGCGCCTCCAATTACAACTGGAATAAATGATGTCATCATGTGCATCATTTGTTTTAAATTTCCACATTACGATCTTTGTATTTTGATGTCTTCAAAGATACATTATAATCTGCGTGGAATACCATGTCAAGAAGAAAGCACATTCTATGTTTGTTTTCATTGATAACGATGTCTGGGCGATTAGCTTTGATTGTTCTGTTTGAAGGTATTGTTAAAAACATAATAAAAAAAAACACATAATATTAACATCTTGAATAAATACTTATTCCAGAATCAAAGAAATAGCAATCCTGAAATAAGAAAAAACAAGAATAAAGAATAATTATGTAACTGTAGAAAATCTAAAAAATGTTCTTTGAATAATGAATGTCGCACAGAATCCGTAGTTTACCAATAAATCGAGCTTGCGTGATGCAAGGTAGGATTAGTTTCTGGAGGATAGCAGGTCATATATTATGTCGGGGTATTGTCAGGTATTTGTAGACACAGTCACTAATTATGTTGATTGCTTCCACAACGGGGACATTGGTAAAAAGGCCGCACTCAACACATGACCGCCACGTAACAAATCGTTCGAAATCCAAACTGTAAAACTACTATGTAGCAGCCACACATAGAATTTGTTTTAGTCTTTTAAATCTATAATATTTTGGATTCAAAGGGCAGGGGAATGAATTTCACCACTACAACAGACAGGTTTGACTATGATATAATCATTGCGTTCTTCACCATCACCGCCTTAAAACACAACCAGGCATGTAATATTTCTCTCTTAATTACTTCTTATAAGTCTACGTGATACTAACAGTAAATAATAGTGCAGGGCTTGGCCTATCATGAGAAGCAGTTTCATGCCTTTTTAAAAAACAAAGTGAACCCCAATGATTTCAGCTCCTGTCTTCCTTAGCATTGCGTTCACATCTCCTCTCTCTCTTTTCTCTCTTTATTTATATATATATATATATATATATATATATATATATATATATATATATATATATATATATATATATGGGATTGTATATATTTTTATGATTGTAAATATAAAATATAATGTTCATACGTTCCTTGTACTCATCTAATTAATGGACATTTAATGGGTAGAATTTGTTTTCCATCCACAACGCTCGGCTCAAAATGTACGTGTTTGGCTGTGCTAAAAACGAAACCAGTGAATATAAAATATTTTCAGCAAAGAATTTCGGTTACCTTAGAAACAGCTGTGTTTTATCTTAAAATTAATTTCAGTCGTCTGATCTAATTAATGTTCTGATGCTTTCCTTTTTTTGTTTCTTCCCGTTTTCCACTTGTACTTCGTTAACCTCGGATATTTTTCCTAAAATTATTTTCTCGGAATTTTTCTATGAATTCAGCGCCATCTTCTCATCGTTTATTTCTCTTTCTTATTTGCCTTTTATACTTTTCATCGACCAAAACTAATCACCACCACAATTATAATCTTCTTCTTCTTCTTCTTCTTCTTCTTCTTCTTATTATTATTATTATTATTATTATTATTATTATTATTATTATTATTCAGTAGTTATAATATTCATCTTCATCTTATTATGTTCATTTATTATTATTTTTCTTCTTTTCCTTCTTTTACTTTGCGTAATTATTATTATTATTATTATTTAAGTAAAACAAATTAACAAATTAATGGAATTGCCCGCAGTTACTTCAGATATTAATCCAATATAAAAAGCTCACTCCCTCATTAATATATATATATATGAACAAAAACCTATTAAAGAAAACAATTTTGGAAGGTGAGGAAAATTGGTGTAAGCAATATTAAATTGGAAATAGTAGGTAATTTAACAAAATCACACAAAAATTAAAAGGAATAATGAAAGCTATAGAATGTCCAAGAACCTGTCTTTACATTTAAAATAACAATTTATTCAGTAGATAATCTATTGCGTTATTCAGATTTATTTCCTTTTAATTAATTTTGAAATAAAAACAAATATTATATTCAGCTAAATCATTTCGTAAGCTACACTTAGATAATCATTTGGGCACCTCGATGTGTTGTAATGTTTAGCAAGCTTGCCTCGCCTGATTAATTATGACTGTGTAATGAGTTTGATCCTCACTGGGTGCCCGATATTTTCGGCCTAATCCCCCATGTAAGCTACTCTTAGAAAATCAACATACTAAAAAACTCGTACCATCAAAACATCTTATAATCAATCATTATTTTATTACTGAAGAAATGTATTAAATAAACACTACATTTTATGTCGCATATGAAATATATGCGAATGTCCTGAAAAAAAACATTAAAAATATTTGTTTAGTACCAGTTTTAGTGTGAAAAAATTTATTTTCATTGTAATATATAAAATACTGTTTATTCCACCTAATACGTCATGTACCATAGTCCTTAGTGTTACTTGCAAACTCCAATAAAACATTGCAGCTTGCTAAGCAGCTTATTCGGCATACATGTTATTCATCTCGAGATGAGGTCAGCCATTTTCTCAAAAGAACTGCAAATGTTACTTCTGTGTTGACCAGGTAACACAGAACGTGTCTGTCCTTGACTAGAAGTCATATTCTCTAGCTGAGGCGCCGTATCTGATGTCCTGGTGTTAGTAATAGTAAACTAGTTATTAGATGATTAAGAAACTCCATATATTTAGTACATTGACTGATGGGTTGAGCAGATTATGATCTCATGTAATTAACCTTCTATTATTTGCTTATTGTCAGTCGATCAGTTTTCTCCTCTTGTATATCTTGAAGATCGTTCACAGTTTTCAAATGTCACTGATCTACGTGAGCGATTAACAGATTCTTGGTTTACACTTGTTACAGTTGACAGAAGAATACGTTGCTTTTGGAGTATTGTTTTTTAAAAGATAATTTTTTGTTCATACTCAATTTAATATAATTATCTGTATGTTTCACGTAAATATATGCGGTCGAAAGTTGAATGAGTTAGAGTAGGTTTTGCACTTGGATACAACATTTCTAAAATTTTCAAGTCGGTACAAGAAAATAAAATACTATTTAAAAATATAAAGAGAACATCTACGCAAACAAAGCGTTTAAACTGGCAAAAACATTACAGATAAATAAATATAAATACATTACCTCTTTTATATATATATATATATATATATATATATGTGTGTGTGTGTGTGTGTGTGTGTGTGTGTGTGTGTGTGTTACAATAGAAACATTTTACATCACTTTGCAAAACTTTCATGTTTCGATACTTCGTAAGTTAAAGTCGAGATATAAGGACAGAAACAAAATATACTAATGCGTATGTCTAGATTAACTAATGAACGTCACGTGTATATTAAAATATAAAAATAATATCAGGGATGGGGGTGGTGTCAATTATTATTACATGTCAAGAAGACTGATGTTTAGACATGTCATTCAATGACACTGGGGAACAATTACCGCGACAAATGTATTATTGTGTATCCAAATATGATTTGGCAACTTCTAGACATAAAAAAACGTATTTTTTTAAAATACACTGAAATATATCTTTAAATATACTTTTTAAAACATCTCTCATTTGGATACACACACACAGACATATACACCCATACACTCTCCACACATACATACATACATATATATATATATATATATATATATATATATATATATATATATATATATATATATATATGTATGTATATATATGTATGTATGTATGCATGTGTATATATATATATATATATATATATATATATGTATGTATGTATGCATGTATATATATATATATATGTATATATATATATGCATGCATGTATATATATGTATGTATGCATGTATATATATATATATATGCATATATATATATATATATATGCATATATATATATATATGTATATATATATATATATATATATATATATATATATATATGCATATATATATATATATATATATATATATATGTCCCTTGCAATCAACCATTCGCCCCTTGCATGGAGTATTGCTGCCATATATGGTCTGGGGCACCTTCTGTTTACCTCGGAGTTCTTGACAAGATCCAGAGACGGTTATGTAATATAAGTGGCCCTGATCTGACATCTCGTCTACAGTTGCTCTCTCACAGACGCGCCGTCGCCTCTCTCTGTCTTTTCTACAAGTACTTTCATGGTAATTGCTCCGATGAGCTGCTTTCACTGGTTCCCAGACTCCACGAATTCAAGCGCCATACGGGGCTGGCATCACGTTCCCACCCTGACACTATAGAAGGTTTTAAATGTAGCCGTCTCTTCTACTCCAATAGCTTCATACCTCACACCTCTCGCCTGTGGAACACCCTTCCCAATTACTGTTTCCCCGAGAGCTATAATCTCCAACTATTCAAATGTTCTCCAACCCCCTGCATCCTAGTGGCTTCACGCCTTGCTCGGGGCGTAATGCTTAAATAAATAAATATATATATATATATATATATATATATATATATATATATATATATATATATATGTGTGTGTGTGTGTGTGTGTGTGTGTGTCTGTGTGTGTGTATGCGTATATATATGTATGTATGTAAATATATATATATATATATATATATATATATATGTATGTATGTATGCATACTGATTCCGTCAATGACACGAATGTGAGTCTGAACTAGTTCCCTTTCCAATTGAAACTGGTTACATAGATTTTATTTTTCGTTTTCACATTCAGTTACCGAAATATTTTCAACTTAAAAACGTGAATTCATGGTTCGTGAATTCTTAATGTGGGACCCACGCCTGCATTTTTTTTTTGTCTTTTTTTTTTGTTATTCATCATTAAGCTATCTAAACTTTTTAATTTGTGTCCTGGCGTGGATCATTTCTGAACAATCTTATCAAGTAAATCATTGTTACTTTGTCGTTAGTTCGATTGTCACTGTTGACGACACCACACCCATTCTATGTTTCGCCTAACAAACATTATCGCGACATTTATCATATGATCTTTAAGACTTTTTGGATGGATACTGAAAAATTCAAATGTAATGATTTAGCTTGACAAAAGAAACTGAATTTCTACTATTGTACCTGGTTGATTTCTGAAATGCACTCCATGCTCTCATCTCCCGCCACTAATTGTTTATTTCTGAATGTGTATCTTTTTTATGATTTGGAATTGTCTCCATACATAAAGATAGGAAGCACATGGAACTTAGGTAAACGTTTTATAAAATCAACAGGGCGCCGGCAATTGAATTACAATAACTATTATCAGAGATTCCAAAATAAATAACGTAGACATTAATAAAAGAAAGAATGAAAGAAACAAGCAAAGTTAAAACCGAACAAAGGACTGTGTTTTTCTATAAAAAGCTACATTCATTTATTTAACATTTAGCAATAAAGCTGAAGGAAAAAAAAACAAGATAATCTCAATTGATTTGCGTGCATTTCAAGATTTTTTTTTATTATCAGTGGCCCTTTAACCTCAGTCCCATCAGGTTTACGCTGGAGATGAAGCTTTTACAAATGAGGCTAGACGTTTCCCTGATAAGGCAATTTTGTTTTAAGTGTAATTCACTGTAACAATTGATGAGTTGTATTAGGGCGTCTGTTGTAATAAATTAAGGAAGTATAGGGTTGCTTCTTTTCTGTGTGACTAACTTTCATCAGGCAATCGTTTATCATGTTCTCATTTGCTGCCCCGGTAACTACAGATACCAATGGCTACACAAATATCTGTGGAATGCTGCATAAAAGAACATTTTACTTGGTTTGCACAATATCAATTGAACTATTTCTCTTTGCGATATCAAAGGCGTTGCCAACTATTGTTCCATTTTTTTTGTATGTGCAGCGCGTTAGCGATTGTGTTTTTCCAGAATTTCCTGTCCTTTGTAACTCGTAATAATCTTTTCGTTTGTGGTAACCCTACTAAAACCTGTTCTTTCAACCATTTACACAAGATTGTTGGGTCTTATATGTACTGGCTTCTTCTGTTGTTTTGTTTTTAATATGTCCTGTGTGTCAAATTTTCTTGTCTCTTCCTCATGCTAAATAGATGTTCTTTTTGTTTTCATTGATTCTAGAACTTCGTCTCTGATTACGTGTTCGTTCAATGACATTCCCGGAATATTTCTTTTAGTTCAATTATTTTCTTCATATTCTCTTGATATTAAATGGAAGTTCAATAGTATTTTGTTTGTTTCTAACGAATTTGTTTCTATTTTGCTTAGCTTTTGGAAGGCATCTTTAGCTATATCAAATAACATTTGGATTTCAGTGTCGTATGTTCCATCCTTTTTTAAAACACTTCATTTTTGATGTTTAGTTCTTTCTTCTCGCATTCCTTCTCGACATTCTCTTGTTTGTTCTTACAGTTTTCTTTTCTGTGTCTGCTATCAACACTGTTGCCATCTGCATATAATATGTTATTAAGATTGCGACCGAATCGAAGTATATGTTGAATAAATTCCGCGCGAAGACAAATCTTTGTCTAACACCTCTTTCTATTTTTGTATATTTACTGAGTTCATTTCCAATCCGTATACAAGTGGTTTTAACACAGTATCTCCAAAGAAAGATAACAGGGATTCTGTCCCCAAACTAGAAATTCCGGGGAATCAAGAGTAATTCTTCCCACTCTTTTAATTTATCAATCAGACTACCTTTTTAAATCGAACTTGTGCCACATTAAGCTTGATCTTTCGTGTTGACAGATACCTATTTACAATTATTATATATGTTCAGCTCCAAAGAGCTAATCGATCTGGTATAACCTCTCACAAGAATAAGGATTAGAGGTAATCCCTAGCGGTTGAGGTGTCCCCAAGTATACATGAGCAATTTTCTTTCATAGATTTAAGTCCCTCTTGGACTTTCACTTTTAATTTTGAATTCTGCAATATTCTGTTCAAGTGATTGCACAAGTAAATCTCAACATAAAATCTGCATTGACTTTGATGTTACGGTTTTATTCATACACCTACGCAATCGGATAGACAACCAAATTAATATATTAATTTTTATTCTCACCGTCCATCCAAACATATTGAAACAAACATATATCTACATAACATGAACTAGCAACATATAAATCCAATTAAGTTAATCTATTTTCGTACTTATGTTTTTAATATTTCTCTAATTTTCTGTTTAATTAATGAAGACTAATGTTCATCGAGTAAATCTTGCGATTGATATTAAAGGAACGGTTACGTATTTGACACATTTGGCCATGAACTAGACAAACCGAGACTGAAGAAGATCAATATTGCGATAATTACAATAAATATTGAACAGTACATTATATATTAACGTTGACAAAAAAAAATCAGGTTTGATCAAAATCGTACTCCGCATTTCGAATGAAACTGCATATCTGAAAACTGGAAATGTTCTTGACATGAAGTAAGGTCACATGGAATCCACGTGTTTTCATGATTCTTCTCTTTGATATATTATTGTGATATGTACTTATGTTTTCTTTCGGCACTCAGAACTGGCCGAGTTCAGATTTTAGTCAAGTCAGTGGCTTTCATTTTGCACAACTGACTATAAGAAAGGAATCAATACAACTCAAATCTGGTCTCACTTTTATCAGGGGCAAAAGGGTTTCGCTACCCTTGCTTGGCAAACAGTCTAGGTGAAAGACATGTTGAAATTTATAAGTCGGACAGAAGTCAATGATTAAACTAGTATCATTTCCCAAGTAGTTCTGTCAATGAATGAATATTAAAAGAAAGCATGCTGTGAATGACTACCTAAGTTGTGAGGACACATTGGATGTAAACAAAGAGTGAAGATCCGAACATATATTGATGTGACTCAAGCTGAGGTTATAATTCGTTGTGACATATGTCTAGTTTCCTTGGGTCCCCGTGAAACTTCTCATCATAATAATATCATTAATAATAACATAAATAATGCAAACGAATATGTCGTAGATTTATCAAGAATATTAGGAAAAATGTTTAGGTATTTTATTGCACTTTGTTCTATACTTGATTGTCGTTGCTCACAGGTTCAGTCCAATGTATTCTCAGCATCCTTCTGTAAAATCACAGTTTTCTTGCCTCAAGACTCTTTTGTGATGAGATTGTCCAGCATTCATAGGAATATATTTGGACTGATGTAGTATAACAATTCAGCAGTCTTTTTTTTGGTTTCTAAAAAGAATTTGCTTATCTTTTGGCAAAGATTTTCCGCTGTGCCAATGTACCTTCTGATTTTGTTGTTGTATTCCCCCCCTCTTTTAAAAGACTTTTTAGTTGTTTAAATCTTTTCTTTGATTTTGTTATTTCCAATTTCTAATTCGTTTGTTGGTTTGTTCCTTTTACTGACAATCATTTATTCTGTTGTACAATTGGTGTCTAGTCTTTTCATCTCGCTTTGGTTCACGACCTTCTGTAAGACTTCTTGTAATTTCCTTTCTTCGTGTGCTGCCATCCTTATGCCATATGCATATCTAATGTTATTAAAACTGTGACCGCCAATAATGGATTGCGGGAACGGGGGTCGGGGAGTCCTCTAATTCTCTCAGTACTGCTTCACTGTTAACAGTCAAACAGGGCTGGTGAGAAGGCACATCCTGTCTCACACCTCATTTTAGTTTTGTATATTTACAGTTTTCATTTTATATTCGTATGAAGGCGGTTTGCTCCGATTATTGGGACTGGATTATTCTAATATTCTTCACAAATATATCAAGCTTCTCTATCAGTACCATTCGTTCTTTTTGACGTACTTTATAAAACGCTACTCAATAATCTATAAAACTGCAGTACAAATCCTTTTGCATTTGCATTGCTCTTCCTGATATTATTCTGAACATAAATATTGCATTCTTTCTCCCAGTGTCCTTAGCGAAACTGTTCTTGTCCTATTGCCGGTCTAATTCTACCCTCTTCCCTATTCCACAGAATTCGTATGATAAGTTTTGCTATGTGGTTCATTTGGCTGATTGTCCAATTGAGTTTGCGTTCGTTAGAACCTGGCTTCTTAAGCCGCGCAATAAAAATGGATCTACTTAGGTCTTCCGGTATATCATCATTCTGGTATATTCTCTTCATTATGTCTAATATTTCAATACCAAAATCATCAAAAGTGTCCAGCACTTCTATTACAATATCTGTGTATATATTTGAGATGAGATATTATTATTACTTGCATTATTTAAATTATTCGGACTGTAATCCTCCAGCGGGGTGGAAATAATAGACAGAGAGAATTACTGGAAAATACAAAAACTTAAGGAATCAGTTCATATGCTAGGCTACAAAAATGTCCTGATCGAGCATAGAAATTAGTACAATATAAGAACAATTAATAAGGATTGCAAGAGAAAAAAATGAATGACAATAAAAGTTGCAATATAAGCTCTGGTAAAAAAAAAACACAAAAAAAACAAAAAACATAATAGATAAAAATGAAATATGAGCACTGGTAAAAATGCTTGTTAAGGCATTAGGTTTGTAAGTCCCAAAACATTAATTCATACACAGATGTCCTCAAAGGTGCTTGGCTCAGTGAATAATGATTTTGGTTGGATCCAGGGAGTTCAATACCAGGCCACAGCAGTGGTTAAATAAAACTTGGTGAGTTGAGTTAAAGAGAAATAGCTGAGACACCCGAAAGAGTCATAGCAGGTGGGACTGGAACAATCTACCCCGGTGGGAGAAACCAAGAGTTCGGTTCGAAATTCTAATCACCTGAAATAGGCCGGAGTATGCAACACTGAAACGTTGTGAATATGGCAATGAAGATGAGGATAAGAGTTCGAATAATGGAAATAATGCAAGTAATCTCTATTACAATTCTATCTGGTCGAGCTGCTTTGTTCTTTTTCAGTTACTTCATTGTTGATTTTCAATTCAGACATTAATATTAGATGGTTTTTCTCTATTGATGTTTTACATCGTTTATCTTGGAAGTATTTTTCATTATTAATAAGTGTTCCGTAGGTGAATGTTATGCTGTTGATGAGAATGTCTTTTGTCCTCTTATTTCTTTTAAGCACATCTTTTGTCTCTCTAATATTCATTATATCTATTTTTGCACACTCTTCATTGCTCCATTCTTATTTTGCATGGCTGCTTTTGTCCCTTATTTTTGTATCATGTCCTATATTATTGATGTGGGGCCAAAGTTGGGACCACAGAAGTAAAACACGGAACACGGATTAGATGTAAGAAGGACATATTAACAACAGGTTACAGAGATAGTGTAAGCGGAGCTTACTATAAGTTAGTGTCCAACACTGGTAGTCGTACTAGACTCTCACTGTCTCTCTGTGTCACTCTCTGTCACTCTCTAGAGTGCTATATCGCCTACTTAATATAGGCCTGGAAGAGAGTATTTTGTAGGTAGTTTCCGGTCTCACAATACCTCCCTTCTAAAAAGTTTTCTTTTTGAAAAGGAGAGAAAAAAATAAAACTGTTAATACTTTTTAATCTTGGGATTTACGTCGAGCGGTTGAGTAAATTTCCTTTTCTTTCCTGAGCGTCTCACTTCAGGAGAGACTTTTAGCATGTCGAGATCGAACTAGAGATCTTGATGCGTGAGCCACAGTTTTTCGCGAACCATCTGGCAGTTTATGTAGAATGCAAGCACCCATGCCGTACGAGCTTACATCACTTTAGACTATAATGTCGATAATAGGGTCGAAATGTGTGAGTGAGAGGTCTGAAGTAAGAGTTTTCTTGATCTTCTCGAATGCGTCTTGGCATTCCGGGGTCTATGACCATGGTTTGTTCTTTTTTAAAAGTTGGTTGAGAGGCCCTCTCAAATTTTGCATGTTCTTAATGAACCCTTGGTAAAAGTTAGCTAGGCTGAGGAAGTATTGTATTTTTATTGGTCTTCTTTTTTACGTAGACCGTAGGTGCTGCCCACTCGCTGAAATCTGTTTTTGACAGAATACCTGCTTGTTCGAGTCTATCTAACTCTTTGTTGATTTGCTCTAGAGCAGCGAAAGGGACATTCCGTTTCTTTTTGAATACCGGTTGTGCACCGTCCTTCACCTTAACTTAGCTTTCATTTTAGTACATTTCCCAAGGCCGCCAGAAAAAAAAAAACCTGGGGAAATCGTTGTTTGAGTTCTTTTTTTAGATTTACCAAATTGGACGTTGTACTTTGTATCTTGCGACAAAATGAACTCATTGGGCAATCCCAAACATTGAATTTTTCTTTCCAATCTGTTTCAAATAAGTTAACTGAAGTTTTCAATACATAGGCTTTGAGCTTTTTGGTAACTCCATTTAGTGTTACTGTAAGTATTGCCTCGCCTAAAATGTTAATCTTTTCGCCAGTTACGGATTTTGCTGTTTTATCCGTTTTTAATAAGGTCGGCTTGTTTAATTTTCGCCAAGTACGCCAGTTAATCGTTGAAAGATCGGAACCCGAGTCAAGCTGGAATTTAATGGACTTATTGAAAATATCCACAGTTACATATTTCCTTAAATTCCTATCGACAATATTGTCAGATTGAGCTTGCCTAATTTTATTTTGGGGTTTTCTCGTTCTGTTGGCGTACCAGCACGAAGTTAAAGTATGACCACTTTTATTGCAATTTTTTGCAATATTTTTTGTTCTTAACTGGACAGAATTTCATCTAATGCCATTTACCACAATGGTAACATGGTCAGGGCGGTTTATTTAACTTATTTGGGTTTTGGTTATTGCATAATTTAGGACATGAGATTTGCCTTTTGTCTTTTTGAGGGGAATAGGAGGTAGACTTACTTCTGATTTTATTAATCTGAATCACACCTGATTTCTCGATAGTGTTTGAGTCACGCTTTACAGATATTACTCTTTGACAGTCCTCTGCCAGTTTTTGGAGAGTCAATCCTTGTTCGTTCTCAAGCTTGGTCAGTACCCGTCGTCTGACTTCGGCGTCTTCTGCTGATACTAGATCTTGTGCGAAAATTAAGCACTTGAAATCATCGGCAGTCAGTTCGGCTAGTTTAAAATTATTACAGAGCTTGTTTACCGATGCTGCAAATGTTAGAAAATCTTGCTGTTTGTTTTTTACTGTGTTCAGGCATTTCCAACGTTTGTGGAACAAGGTTGTGTTAGACCCGAATAGTTCCGATAGGAGCTTAATAGTCTCTGAAAAATCCAAATTATTTTATAACCGCCATAATAGAATACCCGCAATGCACCACTAACCCGTATATATATAAATAGCCGAGAAAATAACAGCACACGTGGCCTGACGATTGCATATAGCATGAAACAGACTGTCGCCTCTAAGTTGTTGTTCACTTTTATATATATATATATTTATATATATATATATATATATATATATATATATATATATATATATTAGTGCTTCTTTCTATATAATTCGTGAATGGAGAGTGATTTTTATCTGTTTTTACATTAAAAGTGAAAATAAAAAAAAATGAGATATCACTTGCTAATCTTTTGTTCCCAGAAAAAAATATGCGACATTTATGGAGATTGTTATATAGCTGAGGCTATGGTTCATAAAAAGAATAAAGATAATATCTTGGCAATCAATCTATCTCTATATATATATCAAATCGAAATTAAGAAAAATTAGGGAAATGTCCATAGTATCTCGCTAGAAGATAACTGATTACTATCTGATCATCAGATGAGAAGGGCCAGTCTGTATCAGCTGTTTCATACACTTACGGTCGTAAATGTCTTTAACCCGCACTTTACACCATTCCTCAAAATCTGGCACTTGTAACCTGATTTGCCAATAGTGATTGTAAGTTGCTGTCCAATTTCTCTTAATTCGATCTTCCATTTCTCTAGTTTTCAGATGTTGAAGAATCTTTTATATTTCTTCACATCGGCATAATCATTTTACGCTTAATTTTAATCAATGTAATATTAATCATAGTATATTTCGTCAACCAAACTTAATTTAAAGACGTTTTATTAAATAGAACACATGAAATCCTGAGAATTTTGATAAGTTTCAACAGCACTCGAATGAATTGTTGCTCTTTTCAAGGAAAGATGGCAGATATGGCGATGTAGACAACCAATCTTTTATACTGTAACCATGTCGGAATTTGAAAAAAATAATGATCCAAAATCTGTGGTGGTTCAATATATTATAACATTCCGTAGCTAATAAATCTTATGGCTCAAAGCTAGCTCAAACCGCATTTTACTGATCTTGTCTTATCATTGTATAATGAGAAGAGCTTACATTTTGTAATCGTTTTCCCCTTCTATTGGCAGGGGACTGTTGCAAGGTAGACCACAAGTTGGCGGTAATTAGAAGCATCGGTGTGCATTTGTTTTAAGTGTGTGTGGGCGGGGTTGTGTCTGTGCAAATATGTATGAATGTTGAAGGTATAAAAAACGTTATCAAATTTATCGTGTCAGTATGAATATAAATAATATTTTCATTTGTTCAAATCTTCCGGGATAATTACAGCTACATTAACAGATAATTTTCAAAGTTTTATTTATGTATGTTTTAGACATACTATGGAATATGAAAAAGTTATTTCTAACTCCCACGAGCAACCATCTGTAAAAAGGCTCTTGGGAATCTTAGTTTATATATCTGGCTGTATATAAATGGTTTCTACGATGTAAATATAATCTAGAATTAAATAATATGGACAATTCGATTATTCTCTGTTGGAAATAGAAAGGATAGTTTTCATAATTGAATTCAATGTATAAAAATTCCTTTATGTGTAAGATATATGCCAGTTATTTAAATAAATTCCTTAGTCACTTTTTGCAATAAGAGATAATGAAATATAATTCTTATGATTTCAGTGAAATCATTCAATGACAGAAAAACAGTTTTTAAAGTTGAAATGACAGCTAAATATGAATTCCATAAATTATGAAAACATATATCTGTATAACATTTCAAGTACGAAAAACACAAAAAAAACATTTCAAATTCATTGATAAGAAAACACAATCCTTATTTCTTGATTTTTCACATTTTTCTTACTACACGCTCACTCACAAACACATGAAAACAGGATCTCACATACACAATATATATACATATATATTTTTAGAAATTTGAAATATAAATTATTTTAAGCAGCTCTTTATTTTGAAAATGTCGTTATACATTGGTTAAAAAAAATCCATTTAGAATGCAGAAAGGTATGTCAAAAAAATATAACGGCGTGCAAATAAAATAGAAATATATATTTACACATAGAATGTCTAATTCTCATAGAAAATATCCTGCAGATATTAATACATTTTCACTGCAAAAATGCCTTGTAATATATATATATATATATATATATATATATATATATATATATATATATATATATATATATATATGTATATATATATATATATATATATAGTAACCTTAAATGAGAAGACGATAGAATTCTACAAATATAAAACGATTTTGAAAAATGCGATGCATCGGCGTCACCCACATATAATTTACATCACACACAGACACACACACAAGCGAGCACACACAAACATATATATATATATATATATATATATATATATATATATATATAGATAGAGAGAGAGAGAGAGAGAGAGAGATTGATACAGACCAACAGAGAGTGAGGAAGACATTTACCTATTTTTGTCAACGTTATATTTAGTGAGTACACGTCTTTGAGTAACCATTACTGTGTTGTAAATAGGGAAATTAATATGTGTTTGAATAAAAACTAGAGGCAAATATTTTTAATCCTTTTTTTTTTACCTAACTCTTCGTGTTTAGGTAAAAGGTAAAATGAAATGAAATATTGCCCAAATGTTTGGGCGATTTCGATTATACGTCTAGAATTTTCCTAATGTTGAGTTTTCAAATATTTAAAAATAATAAAAATGGAAATTGACTGAATTATTATTGAAACATTGCCGTTGAGCTATTAGTCAAAAATGAAATGCTAAATAAAACATTAAAATAAATCTTTGCCTACAGTCTTTAATTAAATTTGGATTGATCAAATATTAATGGCTATAAACGCAGTTCAGTGAAATATTTTGTTTTTTTCTACATTAGCATTTAAGCATCTAGATATTGCACAACTGAAATAGAGAAATCTTCAGTTGTTTTTTATGGTGACTGACACAAGTTATATTTATTTTCTTTTGAGAACGCCGTTAAACGGTATTTTCTTATTTTCTCCGCTTACCAATGTCAGACTTGAAGCCTACCTTCCACTTATAGAAACGATTTTACTTAAGTATTTTCTGGAATTAAATTGCTCTAATACACTTGCCCTGTTGTGACACCAGAAAATAGATTCCAATCATTATATATATTTATTTGTTATTTTATTCATTTTTCAATTTCTCATTCTAAATGAAGTTTTGGACAATAGAAACTTTATTAAATGAAAATGAACACATTCGCCTTTTATTACCCGCTATTCGGGTTATTTATGCAATATTTCCAGAAATAATTATTTCTAAAAGTATAAAAAAATAGTAATTAACATATATATATATATATATATATATATTTACATACAGTGATGTGCAAATATAAGTGAACATGCATTCGAAGCACGCTAAAATTTCTGACATTTAGTCATAAAATACGCACACACACGCACACACACACCTATACACACACACACACACACACACATATATATATATATATATATATATATATATATATATATATATATATATATATATATATTGACAGTGAGAAAGAAAGACATGAAAGTTTAACACTGAATTTAGATGAAGTTATGTGTAACGGTTAAATTGAACGTAGCAAAATGACTGGTAATTCCTATGTTACTGTTTTTTATTACGTGATAGTACTTTCGTAAATGTCAAGATTCCCGTCGCAATATTTTATAGAAATTTTTGCAGCCTTGAACCATTTAGCTGTTACACATGACCATCACCGTGAAGCGTTTGTCACTTTCAGCTCTCTATAAACTATCAACATGTAACCAACGAAATTTGCATATATATATATATATATATATATATATATATATATATATATATATATATATAATAAATATAAAAGTGAACATAGAAGTCAACACTTAGAGGCGACAGTCTCTTTCATGCTATATGCAATCGTCAGGCCACATATGCTGTTATTTTTCTCGGCTATTTATATATATACGGGTTAGTGGTGCATTGTGGGTATTCTATTATGGCGGTTATTTTTACCGGAAGTCGCTTTGTTTATTTATTTGGGTCAAGTTATATTGCTCGTTTTTATTTATTTTTTGTTTCTTATTTTATTTATTTATTTATTAACGTAGTAAAAATTTGTTTATATCACGTATTTAACAGTTTTGTTTTGGGAATTTAATTAAAGCTATTTGTTAAATTTTGGGGTTGGTTGTTGTAGTTCATTCTAACTATTATTTTTTTGGCGGGAACAGTTTTTTAATTTGGGATTGGTTTGTCTATTTATTTACTTGGATGAATTTAGGTCAATTTATTTGTATATTTTCTCTTTTTGGTTTTCGGTATTTAATCAACATAGTATTCATTTATTTATTTTATTTTATTTTTTTTTATTATTATTGTATTTGTTTTTATTTTATTTTTTCCGTTTTTCATTTTTTAGGTTACGTAGTAAAAATTTATTTTCATGCCTGCATTTTGAGATGAGCTCGGATATTTTATTTAATAATTTATTTTGGTCAGGGAAAAGTAATGATAGCTATTTTTTCCTCCAAGCAAAGTTTGCAAGTTTTTGATTGGTTGTTGTAGGCTGATGACTTTTTCCTTATCTTCCAAGATATTTTTGGTGTGATGTGCGTTTTGTTTTTTATTTCCCAGATATAATTAGAAAGCATAGTACTGTTCGCATATTTACTATTTGTGAACGATGTTTTGTGTGTATAATTTCTTTGCTTCCAGTGTCCTTCAGTTACTCCTATGTATACTTTTTCTTCATTATCTTGTGATTTTGTCGTGGCTTGGTATATTACGTTGTTTTGTAGACAATTTCCGTTTAAGGGACATTCGTTCTTTATTCTGCAGTTGCACGTGGGTTTAATTTGTTCGTGTGGTTTGTTGATAATTTTCCTATTGTGCTTTTTTATTATTTGTGCCATGCTCTCGGTGCAGCTGTAGCTGATTTTTACTGTATTTTTGTTGAATATCTTGTGTAAGGTGCTTGATTCTGGGAAGTGTTTGTGTAAGAGTTTGAAGAATATTTTTCCTACGTTTGTTTTTACGTTCTTGCTGTACGGTGGGTTGAACCATATGATATTTCTTCTCCTGTTGGTCTTTTTTGTATTCTGTGGTGAGTATGTGAGTATTGCTGGGAATCCGCTATCTTTTAGGCCCGTTTCATAGTCTTTCTTAGCTTTGTTAAATAGGGATTCATTGGAGGAATTGTCGGAGAGCCTGCGGTTAATCGATTTTGGTATCTGTTTGATTATAGAAGGCGGATGGTTGGAAGATGTGTATGTAGAGTGGTTTATCGTTAGGTTTTTCTGTATGGTTTATATGTGCCTTCTCTTGGGTTGAAGGTCACATCTAGGAAATCTACTTCGTTTAGGTTAGTTTTTATATCTATGTTGAATCCGTTATTTTTAAAAATCTTTATTATTGCTTTTCTAGTTTTGTCTGTGTTTTGTTTGTTACAGTTTCTTAAGATTATGAGACCGTCGTCCCTGTAGAGTCCTGTGTCATTTTTATCTATTATTTTGCTCAGTTCGTGTAGTAAGTAAATGCCTATGATTTCGCATGCCCATGCACCGTCAAAGCTTCCCATTGTAGTGTCAAATATCCCATATTTCTTTATCCATGCTTCTTCATTGTGGAATAATAATGATTTACGGGAGTGCTTAATGATGTTGATTTCGCATGGTTTTTTATTATTATTTGTTCCTGAGCTAAATTGATGGCCTTATCTAGCATACGTTCTGTTATAGATGGGTAAAATTCTTTTATATCTAATTGTAGGAATTGGCAATTTTGTTTGTTATTTATGTTGTGGAACCAGTCAATAGTTGTTTTCGTATTTTTCCACTGGTTTACTCCTAATTTCTTCCTAAGTTCAGAATTAATTCTTTCTAGTATTGTTTTACTTATTTTACGCAGTTCGCTTTTGGCTGGGTTTAATAGAATACCCACAATGCACCACTAACCCGTATATATATAAATAGCCGAGAAAAATAACAGCATATGTGGCCTGACGATTGCATATAGCATGTAACAGACTGTCGCCTCTAAGTGTTGACTTCTATGTTCACTTTTATATTTACACACGCTCTATCTCTGATATTGAGCACTTTATCCCATAAATATAGCACACCTTAAGACTATATTTCTTTATATATATATATATATATATATATATATATATATATATATATATATATACATATATATATATATATATATATATATATATATATATATATATTTAGGTAGGTCGATTTTGGAACTGTAAAAAGAATAACTTGAGGAAAGTTGCAAAATAACGTTAAAATTACCACAAAAAATAATTTTCTTCAAAACTTCGTATTTATTTGAGCAATCGAACTTAAAGTAAAAATAAATTGCGATTTTTATTTTCATAACGTTGTCACCGGAGACATGTGTATGTTAAATTAAAACCGAGTCTTAACGAAAAGTAAAAAAGAAATTAACGCTTAATAATCGATTTTTTTAGTTTATTATTTATCCTCTTAATAAATTAAATGGAATTACTACAAATAAAAAATAAAACACATTAAAATATTTAGTTTAAAATACAAATAACTACTCATGAACGGAATTACCTCCTTTTCTAATTTCGTTTTATTTTTGTTTACAGTTTTAACTAGGGCAAATTTTATTTTTCATCAAAATATACTTAACTATTTAAAAAAAATACAACTTTTATAATTATTGTAATTTGTTTATATTTTGAAAATTAATGTTTTATTAAAAAGCCTGTTTACAAGCTAATCCCGGAAGTACCTCGACTTTTATGTAAATAAATATTACTTTCATAATTAATAATGCATTTCAAACTTATTTTGAAAAATATTTTTGTATAATTTCTGATAATACATATATTTTTTTTGTCAGATATTTTAATAAAAATGGCAGGAAAAAGCATCCCAAAGGGCCTAGCATACCGTGGAATTTTGATAAGGCTATATAGCGGCTAGCCTTATCAGAATTCCATGGTATGCTGTTGAGTTGTATCTTACAATCTTTGAGCCAGCCTTGCCAATGCATTGGTCTTGGATTTGAGGACTATGGGCTTTCTTATCCCCAATATTAATATAAAAAGATATTTATATAGATAAATGTAAAATTGATAGAGCAAAGGTTAAAGTGAAAACAAATGCCCATCAACAGCATGATGAAAAGGTGGAAAATCTTTGTATTGGAGTTGATGGGAAAACTGACAAAGACACACTAATGTACAAGTGGAGGAAAATGGAGAGAAGACTGAAAAAAGTCCAAGAGACCAGAACACCACTTGACTGTCACAAAGATGACATATGAAAGTGAATATCTGACATCTAAGGTTCTTCCTAATATTGGTGCAATTGTTGTGGTTCTTGCCTAGCAAGTGGCTAATGTTTTGCATGAATTTAACAGTGTGAGCACTATCAAGGCTATCCTTGTTAACAAAAACTAATGCCAATTCAGACTGTGATGGTGGATTTGGTGCATCTCTAGAAAGAAAACTTAACAGAAATCTTCGTACTATTAATTGCTCCTTGCACCAAAATAAACTTCCATTTAGAGCTCTTTTTAAACATGTAGACGGTACCACAAAAAATCCCTGCCACATTCAATGGCTCACTTGGAAGATTACGTGCAAATGATTACCATAATTTACCCCAAATATCATTTTCAGCTGTTGGCAGTCCTCTGGATTCTATTTTTAAAATTGAAAATGCAGATACCCTTAGTTGTAATCAAAGACTCCTTTATGAATATAGAGTGGGTGTTTCTGGAGGTAAGGTGGACTCTAGATTTGCATCATGGAAAATTGGTCCATTAAACCAGGCAAGGTGGTTAACTTTAAGCATCAGTTTGATGTGCTTATGAACTCATAGTGCATACACAGGAAATATTTCAACCAAACTCCACAGTTTAATAAATTTTATTGTGAATGTGGATGTCATTTGCCGGTTCGAAAATAAAAGAAATAACAAGTTCCACAATCAACAAATGTATATTTTCAATATGATCCAAAGGATTAGGAAGCAACCAAATGAAATCCAATCACATTGAAAAATATACAATACGATGCTTTCGCCTTACTGCCGGAAAATATCTGTCTGTTTCATGCTAGATGCAATCTTCAGGCCACCAGTGCTGCACTCGTGGCCTGAAGATTGCATCTAGCATGAAACAGACTGTCGCCTCTAAGTGCTGACTTCTATGTTCATTTTTATATTCATATATATATATATATATATTTCATGAGTTTAAAAAGTTAAAAAGCAACTTAAAAATGAGATAATTTTGTGTTTCTTAACGTAAATAATATAACTTCAGTAACTACAATATATTCGCTTTAATTTTACAAAACAATTTTTAAGCAATGAAATCATAGAACAACATCATATATGTTTTGATTTATGCAAACAGAACACTACGATCGGCTTTGATTACTGCTTTCCAAATTCTTTCCAAAAGTTTTTGAAAAAAAAGTAGATGGCAAACATTCACAAAAGCATTTTTCAAGCACTAAAAAAATCTCACTATCACCCTCTGTCTATTCTTTTCTTAATTTTTTATCTAATTCATACCATCGTACTTCCGTAGGAGGGAAGTCAGGAAATTAATTCGACTAAGTTATAATTTCCAGTTTAATACTTTTTTCTTTGTAATTCAAGGTAACTTTGACATAATTTAGAAGTGTTTTCAATCGTGGCTTTTTTTTGTTCTTTTCTTTTAGATTCCAAAAATACTTGGATAATGAAGTCATGTACCTATATTCACTGTGACTAAAGGATTGCATATGGGTGCGGGGAACAAAACACCTACGGTTAAATGGAGTTTGGTTAAGAAAGCTCGAACATGTAACTCCCTATATGTCCCATGTTACCTATGCCTTAACGAAAAATTTGAAATTATTAGATTTAAAAACAAGGCTGATCTCTTAAATCAAAGATATGAACTTACAGTTAATTGTAAACACCGTTATAAATTTAAGTTAGTGTAGGGGTCGTATACTTTAAATCATAATGATATGTCGCTGTAATTATAATAGATTTGTATTTTTATTGCATGATGGTCATAGTGATGATATAAGTGTGTATTGTTTACCTATATAGTGTTGTTAGTGTTGGTGTATATGTGTATATATTTATTTATGTGTAGGTTAGCGTGTTTGCACTGAGGAATGGGTAGGTTTGAATATAAGTGTATTTATATGTGTTTTTTTTTGTATATATATATTTGTGTGTGTGTGTATATGTATATATATATATATGTGTGTGTAATGTGGGGGGTATGGTAGATAAGAAGTGAAAAGGTTAAAAAATTGTTGATGTATAAGTGTATGTGTGTGTGTATATATGTATGTTTGTGTGCATGTGTATATATATATATATATATATATATATATATATGAGCACCTCGAGGCGGTATAATGGTTGGAAAGCTTGGTTCGCTAGATCAATTGCGACTGAGTAGTGAGTTCGTTCCTCACTGGCTGCCCCCTAATTTCGGCTTTGTGCCACGGTATATTTGTATATATATGTATGTCTGTGTATGTGTGTATGTATGTGTATAATGTGTGTGTGTGTACATGTGTGCGTATATATGTATATACCTGTATGTGTCCTATTTTATTGTGTATGTATATTTATATTTAAGTATATTTCTGTTTGTATGAATATATTTATATATTTGTATGTTAGGGTATATGTATATTGGTGTGTGCTGGTATTTGAATGTATATTTATGTATGTATACGTAAGTACGTTTATATATGTATTTGGTTGAGTGTTGTTGTATTTATATGTATGCATGTATATATTGGTACTTGTTATTATAGATAGATATATTTATATATATGTTTATATGTAGAAATCTATGCATGTGTATATATATTTATGTATGATTGTGGATGTATATGTGTGGACACCTATTATGTATGAGTTTGTTTGTGTGCATGTGTAGGTATGGAAACTTTGGTATGTCATTACTGACACAGTAGTTAGTCTATGTGTGTATATATGTTCATATATGTATTGGTGCATGTATTTATATTGGGATATATATTTATATATGTGAGTATGTGTGCATAAAAATGTGTATATATATATGTGTGTATTTATGTTTATATGTATATGTGTGTGTATGTGTACTTGTTATCATAGATATATATATATATATATGCGTATATGTTTATGTTTATATATTTAAATGTATGTATTTCTGTATGTATATGTATGTATGTGTGTA
Organism: Acanthosepion pharaonis; assembly: GCA_903632075.3. Taxonomy (NCBI): domain Eukaryota; kingdom Metazoa; phylum Mollusca; class Cephalopoda; order Sepiida; family Sepiidae; genus Acanthosepion; species Acanthosepion pharaonis. Next base: position 808,668 of record CAHIKZ030001125.1, on the reverse strand, counting down.
TGTATATGTGTGTTAATTTGTGTTTGCTGCCGCGTGTGTATATATGTATATGCGTATGACTGTACACTTATTTCTGTGGGTTTCTTTATCCTGTTTTTCTTCGCCTAATATATAATGAAACTATTATCAACTTATATGATTAAAATATATTTTTATTGATATTTGTGGTTTTGGAATTTTCGTTTTAATATATTAAATAATATTATTTTTAACCATTTTTATCTTTTTATATTTGCTCCCTTAAGATATAATTTAATAAGTGGTTAGCATTTATTTAATGATACTTAAATATTTATTGGTTGTGTTATCTGCTTATCTAGATCATTGTCTGTGGATGTGTGTACGTGTATTTATCGGTGTCTATGTGTATGTAGAGTGCATTCACATTTACTTGTGTGTGTGTATAGGTGTTGGTTTCCCCGATTCCTTTTTTCATAATGGGCTGTAGAGATGTTCCTGTCTCGTTGCCTTTTTGTTTTTTGTGTATATATATATATCTAAATATGTCTGGGTGCTTATGTATTATAATCTGATTGTGTTTTTGATGTTTTGCGCATGAGTTTAAGACCACATTCACACACTTTAGAATAAAAAATATATATACATGTATTGTCAAATGACCGGATATATTGTAGCGTCTTGTCGAACGTAATTTCAACGAAGAAATAAATTGAATAACATATGTATTTTTCCTTTCTCAATAATTTTGTAGTTTTTAAAATTATAGTGATTAAATTTGGATTTTAAAATTGCCAGTATTTAATTTTAATATTAAATTTTATCATATAATTGTATAATTATTGGTTAGTATAAATTATTTTTAATATAACCCGTATTTTAAAGATCTGAATAGCTATTATAACATGATTTCGTTGTCAAGCTTTTGAATCTTTCTATACTTGGTTTTTGGTTGGTTATTCTAGCTTTTGTAACAATGTTTCCCCCTAGTGTAGGATCGTTAATTAATTTGAAACTTTTAAAACATTTATTTTATCTTCAACATCATCACTTGATAAGACACCGAGGGTATTGGTGATTTTATAGCATACTTACGTTATAATTTTTTTTATAAATAATAATTATATATATATATATATATATATATATATATATATATATATATATATATATAGATATCTGGCTGCCAACACCCTCATTAATCAGAGATTGTGCCGAAAACGGATCATTTGATCAGATAACATGATAAGGACTTACAAGGGGGGGGGACAGCATTTTTAAGAGGAAAGAAGTCGAAACTCAATGGCATCAACCAAAGTAGCTTTTTAAGTATTCAATTGACAAGAATCAATCAAGATAAGTGGAAGAATGAAGCTCCTGCCAAATTGAAAACAGCGAAACATATTTACGAGCAAATTTGTTTGTAGAAAATGAACGCTAACACGCATAAGTAAAAATAAAACCGCAAATGAGACTGTGTCTGACATGTTCTAATTAAAAGAATTTTGAAATATTTATACTGTGTCAGTTTTATTTATTTCCGAATGAAGAACATTAACGACAAACGTGTGTGTCCTAAAAAAAATGTATATTTGTAAAAATAAATGCGTTTATCATTATTCGTCTGGAAACGTATTGATTATTTCCATATATGTAATTATATATATATATATATATATATATATATATATATGTGTGTGTGTGTGTGTGTGTGTGTGTATGTATTTATGTATGTATATATACGAAGTAGTATCTCAGGCCGATGCAATCTAGCAGCCTCTCATAATCGCAGTGTACGGCGTATTACTCTGAATTTTTCGCTGAGAGTTGGGTTTGCCGCAGCATGGTTCTTAAAACCCTAAGATACCGCCCAAACTTCCATCATCTTCTAATGTATCTGACAATTAAACTAAGCACCAGAATAATGTTTATGACGCTCCAGAAGAAGGAGCAACAGCTTTATATGCCCCAGGAGAGGCTAGGTCTATACCGCTGTAGGTCGCCATTATGGCATCAACAAAAGCACTATGCAAGACATAAAGAAGAACGAGACTCTTATTGACATGAAATGAGAAAACTTCAATGGTTGCTACGTCTGATTACGGTGTATACATAACTACAAGGGCTCGTAACCTGAAGAAATTCAGCAAAATATTGACGATAATGTTTTTACGTCATCTCGCAATATGAGGTCAGCAACCTCATTAATGCCCGCGTGAAAACACTGAAGGAAGAACATTTGTTCGAGTTAAGGGTTGCAATCAAAGCGGAAGATGAAGTGACAGATGAAGAACAAGAGGAGGAGAAGGAATTCCTGACACTGGAACGTCTGTCCATCCCTTCGAAAGACAGTAAAGGAGGTTCAGGGGAACGGTGTAGGATGTTATCCATATATGGATCGTAGTCTCCAATTTAAAAATGACATCGATGCTGCCATGCAGACATATCAAACCCTCCTCACCGCCATGACAATTACAATGTTCCTCAAAACCATCAAGAAAGATTTGAAGGAAGATAAGACTCTTCCTAATGCGATTGAAGACAGCCATGAAGCTTTAAATCACATACATTGCTGAGTTCTCATTATTGTCATCATGCTGCACAGATAATTCATCATTATCATCATCATCATCATCATCTATCAATAGCCTTTATTATTGGTGAAAGCCCATATATTTTACTGTATTTTTTTACATTTATTACTTTATATTATAAGTGTTCAGAGTATTTTATGTTATATTCTGACGTTTATATGCATTAATAGGAATTTTTATGGACCATGTCCATTATTCTCCGTTTTTCACTCTTCGGGGTTGTTCCAGGAACATAACCTTCGCGAATACCGCGGAACAATTGATGAATAAGAATATAAATATAAATCTGTCTGTCTATCTATCTATCTCTCCCTACATATATATATATAGTGAGAGAGGGAGATGGGGGTCTACACGATCCTGTATGTAACTGCTAAGGTATGAATGATTGCACTCCTAATTGCATTCCAACAGTTGTTCTCATTGTGATTTGCACACATCTGGTCCTATAGCAGACGCAAAAAAAACTTGGTAAATAATATAACCTACACACACACACACACACACACACACAAAACACATGTATATAAAACGAAATTAGCAGGATAATATCAGATGACCAAACTGATATATATATATATATATATATATATATATATATATATATATATATATATATATATATATATATATATATCGCCTTTATATTGATCATCGCCCGCCCCAACTGCGTGAAAATTATGAAAGGAATCTCCAGACTTATCGATAATTCATGCTTATCAGTGAGTAAATTTCCCATCCTACTAACAATTCTTTTGTTACTCATTCGACCTTACGATGCAGAACGGCAACTGATATGAAATTCTTTGAAGGAGTTTACGAGTCAGAATCAGGCACAGGTTGACGTGGAATATTTATAAGAAACACTTTCTTTAGAAATTGAATAATTTATATGTGGAAATATTGCTCTTTTGCTTTGCTAATCAGTTGGACGTGACAATATTTGAAGATAACGTAAAGAATATATAAAGAATATTGTGTGTGTGTGCGTGTGCGCGCGTATGAGTTGAAAAGTTCCTGGACTAATATAATTGTCAAAATGTGATCAAATCCGTCCCAAATCTGAATTATTAGTTGAAATCAGATATCTCGTCCGTCAGATAATTCCAACGCAATTCCTATTTATTCTTTCTTTGTTTCTATATTTTTGTATTTGTAATGACGTTTATTACATTTAAGTAAGGTTAATATTGGTTGTGAACTAGCGGTGAACTAAATCACTAGCAACCAAAAATGTAACTAAATCAAAACAATAGAAACGTCATTTCAAATACCAAATTTCAAAACGTCGAAAATATCAAAAGTATCTAAAATAAAATAAATATGAAAAAGAAAAATGAAACAAAAACTGAAATTCAGACTTGAAATAATCTAAAAATAAAACGCAAACAAAAAATGTGAAAATTTGGTTAAGCCTGACTCAAAATCTGTGAAGCTACCAATGGCCGATACCTGAGAGGCCAAAATAAAGAATAATCATGCCCTGAATATCACCTAATGTGTGAAACTAACAGTCACCAATTTTACACACACACACACAGAGGCATACACAAACAACGCTCGTGCACACACATGCACGTATGTGTGTTTATGTTTCATTATGATTACAAGGTAAATTTCATAAATTTTATTGTTTTTCAAATTTTCATTTTCATTTTTTGGCAGGAAAAGAAAATTGATAACCTGTTTGTCATTATTTCTTCAAAGTGCTTTCTGCCAAGTCATTGGACGTTTTCAACGGATTCATTCTTGTATTTGTATTCTAAGTATTGCGTAGAAATAGTAGAAACTTTTAGTTGTCCTAGAAGAGATGGGATTAGGATTCAAGCTTGGGTGTAACTTTTACAAGCATTCAACATGTTAATGTTGTTGTTAAACTTAAGATTGGCTTAAATTGTTTTATTTCAAGAGTCTGGGTGATCTTTAGACAACTTTTACAAGTAGATGCCTCTAGAATAATTGTGTTAAGTGTTTTGATACAATTTCCCCACACAATTACAGCAGATATCATAGACAATAAGTCAAAAACTAATAAATATGATCTCAATGACATTCAGATACTCACGCACATTGTTTACTATCCCCATTAGATAAATATTGTAGATGAAATTGTCTCAAGATAACAGTTATATTTTTTATTTGACAGTTGATATTTACACTAATTCGCCCAATCTCCATACTTAGCATCTTAAGCTACGAATGAATGTGGTATTTGTCATAATTGTAATATAATATGATATATATATATATATATATATATATATATATATATATATATATATATATTAAAGAAATGAACAAAGTCCGACATTTATTTTAATACATTTTTATGTTTATACATTCTTTTTATAGATATAAATATTTAAATAAATGCTCTGTTTATAATAAACAGTATTAAACAACATTTACCGGCCTGAATGTCTGAGAAATTTTCATAGAAAATATTCGTCCTCCGACAGGATTCGAACGTGCCTTTACCGATTTGTCCATATCATAATGTGTAACGTCATTTGTTTACATTTGATACGCCATGAGCAGATATGAATGTACGTGAGAGATTCATGGAAGGTTGAAGTTTAAATAGCTTAAATTCGACATTGCTAACTGAACGCCTCTCTGTGGCCAAATCGGTAAGGGTACGCCAAGCTAAACAACGGTTCCGTATAGGATACAGGTTCGAGTCCTGTCGGAGGACGAATATTTTCTATGAAAATTTCTCAGAAATTCAGGCAGGTTATAAACTGAGCTTTTACTTAAATATTTGTTTCTATAAAAAGAATGTATAAACATAAACATATCTTTTTATTTTTTTATATATATATATATATATATATATATTAAATTTGCTGAGTTTATCCAAAGTTTTGATCTGAATGTGGAATTTATTGGAAATTTAGAAACATACAAATAAAGTATGATGTTGGCAAAGCTCTTCGGCCGAATTTAACTTTGTTGAAACAATTTCTTACTTTATTTAATATATTTCTGCCATACTCAACAAACACATTCTCTATATATCTCTCTCACAAACGTACGCACACGCATATGTGTGTATGTGATACAATTTGTCCAATTTCCTAGTCTTTGATAATACAATTTTACGTTGACATATTTATTTTTGATTTTTTTAGATCGATGTCTTCGCTGAGTGCTGACTGACATTTTGACTTGTAAAGAAATCGATAAGCTATTCTATTCGATTTATGTCTCAAATACACTGTTTCTGATACTTACAGCCTTAATAGCTTGGCCATCGTAGTGTTTGGCTCAGACGTGATTTTTGTATTTAAGCAATGCCTGCTGATTGGCTGATTTGCATAGAGCTCTTCCCTCTCATTGACATGGCTTTCTCTTTCTGCTTCACGGATTACAGCCACCACAAGACGTACAGAACTGGAAGATTATTGCAAGCTTCGTATAATTCTATAGTCACTCTCTAATCTTTACATCATCAAAGAAACTCTGATCAAATAGATATGTTACAGCTTTTGATTCTATGAATGTTTAAGCCATCCTTAAATATTTGGCTTCGAATTTAATCAAACAGCATATCTTATAATTTGAAATTTGATATTCAATCATTTACAAAATTTCTTTCATGGATCTCATCTGTAGTTAAATAGTATTATTTATGTTGTAGAAAACCTGAAGACTGCGTGACGTCAATTCTTAATGCGATGAGATGCTGCTAAACTTAAAACTGAGCACGATCTACCTTCTATGGTTGAAGAGAGATTTGACAATATTTCAGTTAAAAACGATGTCTATTACGAATTAAGTTGTTTGGTACGAACCTATGGTACGAATTAAGTTGTTTGGTACGAACCTATGGAAACACTGAATATCTCCGAATTTATTTCACCTTGATAATTATTCTACTTTGATATGACATTATACCAAATAGTACTAAGAAGATTATGTTCCGTCATCACGCTGATTTTCTTGAATAATTGCATTCAAAACAAACAGTGATAATATGAATATATATCTCAGCCACAAGGCTGATCTGAAGTATTTGTTATTACACGTCGATAATAGGCCAAAAAAATGACTAACATTTAGCATGATTCTCTATTTAGCTAACGATCTTTGATTTGTACTTTCTATACACAATTACATTGTTAATACATTGCCTCAGCTGTTCACTACAAAATCAGATCTTATTTGATTTGCAAATAGACGAAATAATGTTTCACTAAGCTGTGCCTTAGTCCAGCTGCTACCTACGTCAATTTACACTTATTTATTTGCGCATTTATCATAGTAACGAATGTTCTTGCTTGTGATATCGACCTCTGAAAGTATGCTTTCTCTCTCAGGAAAACCAATTTTATGAAATAAAATCCAATGAGTATAACTACTGTTATAATGATTAATACAAGTATAATATTGTGACTAAAGCTGAGAGTGAGTTCGATCCAATAGTTTACCAAGCTTTGCTAATTACATATCGATAACAAGAAAATATTTCTTTGACGAGAAATCATATTGGAAGAGCATTAGAGAAAAGATTCAATTTACAGTTAATTTCGATTGAATATCGTAAGAACATTGTGAGAAAGGAAAGGGAAAACAAGTGATAAAACTTATAAAATAAATATACAAAACACACACATTCACAATCACATTATCTCTTTCTCCCTCTGTCACACACACACACATACACACACACACACAAATATATATATATATATATATATATATATATATATATAGATAGCTAGATAGATAGATAGATAGATAATTATACTCGTTTCGAGAAACCTTCGAATTTTTGATTTGCCAATAATCAAATCAATCTCGAAGGAAAAATGCTTTTAAAAAAAAGAAAGAGCTACGAACATGAAAGTCTGTCGAAAAAAATCGCACAGATACAGGTTTGAAGCCCAAAGAAAAAACTTCGACACGAGTAAACAACTAACTAACAAAGACCCGAGAGTCTGCCGTCCAACGGAGTATATTAGCAAACATAGGAAATAATTTTGGGGATATGCTGACATGAATGGGAAGTCCTGTTGACACACGAACTGATATTCTACCTATAAACTTCTATTTGCCGTGTCCAAACATGGGTCTCCACAATTTCTCCTCCTTTATGGCACTTAATAAATATTGTCTTTTAATTATCTCTCTTAAACCTCAATCTGCCATCCATCTTCTCAAGCTCATTAAGTAGGTTATGCATTGTTTCCTCTGTTCCTCTTGCCTTCAATATCTCTTGTGAGTATCACACTTACCAAGCCCTCTTTCTGTGTTATATTCCCTAGAATATTCAACTGCCTCTTAGTGCTTTGTATAAGTTAACATTTAGTTTCGGTTTTCTCTAACATTTCGTCGTTGCTCCCTTATCCAGTCTACGGTATCCTCAGCTCTTTCTTGAGGGCCACATGTCTGTTGTCTTCAGTATCTTCTTTGTCTGAAGAGATTGCCCAGTATTCACTACCATATACCTGGATTGATATCTTTCACTGTTAACTTGATTGAGTCAAGGTCATAATTTACTTAGAATTTAAAAGATGTACATGTATGTTGAAATATATGCAAATATGATATTGGACTGTATCTGAGATGTATATGTAAAATCTGTCATTTAATGCACTCGATATTATTTCAAAGAGATATGAACATGTTACAATTTGATCCATGCCACGTAACATTACTTGAAGTTTTCCTTCGATGAACCTTTCAGTATGCGTTCTCAAACAATAGCTACTTTCTATATATAAGCGGTCTAACCAACTTCAGAAGATTCAATCAAATGTGATGTTTATTTTGTAAGGTCATCTATATTCCAAAGTTTGGGCCAATCATTGGCCAAATTTTCTTTCGCTATTGACCTGGAGATAAAACTTTCTTATTTTATCTTACGAGCTGTACATGTGATGATATTCTACGTATATATCAGACAAAATGTTGTTTAATAACAAGACAGGATCAGTTAATTGAATGGAATTTGAAAATGGTGGAAAGACTATATGAAATCTATTATCAAGTCTAAGAAATTTGTTTCACAGTATCGTGCTAGATATTTTTTCTCTCCAGAATCTATTTTACATGTCTATAAGTCTACTCTTCACCCATGTTTAGTATATTACTGCCACATATGATCTGGTGCTCCTTTTATAGATTCTTGATAAAATTCGAAGAAGAATCAGCAATATTATTAGTCCTGATCTAACAGCTCGGCTTCTGTCACGTTCCAACCGCCGTAAAGTTGCTTCACTTAGCCTTTTTAATAATTACTTTCATTTTTTATTTACTTTATTTTGTTTAAATATTATGTTTGATGGATATCCATATTCGAGTATATGATCTCTTTTTTTACTTAAACAGTATTTTTATTTTATCCAAGTACATCTACCGGGCTGAATATTCGAGAAATCATGTCAGAAAAAAAAACCATGCATATCTACCAAAAAATAAGGTTAATACAAAATAAATTAAATATGAAAATATATCGGATTTAATCCATTTCCTAATAATAAATCCTTCCACGTTAATTGTTCGGATGAGAATTTCTGAAATGAAACCAAATTTAATGAATCTAAGCGTTCCTGGAGGATTGGTAAGAAGGTCTCATTTTACAGTTGAACTGTTTAGTTGTTGCCGCAAATTCTGTGTTAAAATTTTCTTCTTTAGCACTTCTCGATTGTGAAACATACTTCGGGTTCCATGCTTTCCAGGTGTCGTATTTCTCTCGTTCATTCGTAGATAATCACTGTGATAATCAAAATAGGTTAATTAACTGTCTCTCCAAAAGTATATGACAGACAAGGACAAAGGCTTAAAGCCAAACAAAAACTCTCCACCTGCACGGATTAGCAGTACAATTAGAACATTCTAGAGAGTTCTACAAATTTTCATTCAATTCTACTGGCAGATTCGCATGTGTGCATTTTGCATTAGACATATTGGCATGCAAGCAATTTGCATTAGACAGAACTTGATGTTAGTGATCTCCAGATCACCAAAACTGATGCTACATTAAAAGTATCAACAAAATGTCTTTATCTGGGCTTGGGTGTTCTCATAGATAATCTAAGATTGCTTGCTACATAATCTGTTACAGGCGGTTTGGTCTGGGGTAGAATTAGTCTGGTTTGTCCCTGAACTTGTGACACTTCTTTCATGACCTCCATTGAATGACAACTTGGAAGCTCAGAAACATTGTCCGTCACACTTCTAGGTTCATAGTCCTCCACAGAAGCGTACACTAGACGTAGCAGTTCCCAGTGCCATCTCCATACTGAGCCAAAAGGAAAAATTTTGACGTTGAAGGAACGAGTATCCAATTAATTTGTGACAACTGCAAGTTCTCATCGGGGATGTTTGTCTCGGTGAGGTCCAAATTATAGTGCATATACTTGAACTGTCTGGTTATCTTGGTGACACCTTCCGAGTTTGGTGTCATTTCAGCCCTTGATGACATCTTGAATTGATTACCCTGTGCTATGTGTACTGGCTATGGCAGCAGAGAATTAATCCTAGTCCGTATCTGCGGGAAAATTAAGAGTTCGTTTGGAGAGAATCCACAGGATGTCGGTCTTCTCTGGTACTGCATTAAGAATTGTGGATGAGCTCGCTTCAGGGAGATAAGATTTTCTCAGTACCTGCTTGGAAGTCTGCACCAAACGTTACGTTGCTCCACTGGTAACTGAATGGTATGGTGCTCCTGTCAGTTGCATGATTTCTTTATATGTGTAAGGAGCACTTTTCAATACTCTAATTTAAGTCTGACCAATAAATGTTTTAATGAAAAAATAATTTATATATATATATATATATATATAAAGCTCAAAAGTTTGAGTTAAACCCTTGGTAATTTTTAATAGTTATTTAAATTAAATAGAAATTTTTTATAGTTGGTTAAAACAAAATGAGACAGTTTTTTATAAGAAATTTTATTTTGACAATATAATATGACATTATATGTACAAATACATACATTCATACATCCATATATATACATATATATATATATATAGAGAGAGAGAGAGAGAGAGAGATAGATAGATATGTATGTATTTAATTATGTATGTGTGTGTGTTAAGTAAAGCTTTATTGTAAAAACCAATATAATAAGAATATAGGTAATAGTTAATGCACAAGGACGTCGCAAGTCATTCCGGTCGTGAGTGCTACTATTGGAAGGTCGGTAGTTCTCGCGTAAGTCTGGGTCGTGCTCAACAGATCCCAGCTAATAATATTTACCAGCCTCCAAACGGTTTAGGATGTGGTACAAGGCCGAATTTCATATGGTAAAAATCCGGGCCCGTAGGCTCAGCCAAAAATTCTTGTAACCCCTCATAAACGGGTTCGGGTCTCTCTACCTTCCTGGACTAGACTATGCCGACAGGATTCCTCTCTGCCTTCCGGCAGAGAATTCGAAAAGAGCTGTGTAACAGATCCCAGCTCGACGATATCTAGCTATTACCCGACACATTCACATGGGGCACTAGACCGAATTTACAGTGGAGTTCTCGAGCCCATAGGCTCGGCCAAAAAATCCCCGTATAAACGGGATCGGGTCCGCCTACCTCCCCGTACGAGACTTTTCTCTTCGGCATAGCCTCGTCGGGGTTCCTCTCTGCCCAAAGTCAGAGTGTTCGACAGGACAGCTGGAACAGATTCCAGCTAGACAATATTTTCTAGCTTCACCACGACGGTAGATGCGGCACAAGGCCGAGTTTAACGTGGGACATCCGTGGGATCGGCCAAAAATTTCCAGTAGAACCCGAGTTTAGTTTGTCAACCTCCCAAGACGAGACACTGCCCTTCGGCGCAGCCTCGTCCGGGTTCTTCTCTGCCCGAAAGCAGAGAGATCGAGAGCACAGCTGGAACACATTCCAGCTAAAAGGTATCTATCAATTGCCCCACGCAGTCACATGTGGCACAAGGCCGAATTTAATGTGGTGTTCTCTAGCCCGTAAGCTAGGCCCAGAAATCCCCGTAGACCACGCATAAACGGGATCAGATCTGTCTACCTACCCCGAGGAGACTCTGCCCTTCGGCCTACCCTCGTACGAGTTCCTCTCTGGCCGAAGAACAGGTGGAAAAGATTCAATCTCGACTTTGTAGCCCATTGATTTACAGATATCTATAGTGTAGTCACTCACTCATCGGGGGTGGGGTGACAGGTTATTCCATTACATCAATATATATATATATATATATATATATATATATATATATATATATATATATATATATATATTGTGTGTTTGTGCGTCTCTGTGTGTGTGTGTTTTCGTTCGAATGATGTAATGTTCATCACGATATTCTGCCTCAATTGTTTGTTTCGGCTCCGACTAATATTGGGTGTCCAATAGTTATGCCCCTACAGCATAGTAAATTAAACTCATGTTAGCAAACAATAATATATCCATATATATTCATATTCTGTAAAAGAAAAAAGAAAGTACGAGGGAGAACTTTAAGCTTAATTGGGCCCCTACCCGTGGATAGATGAAGAAGCGATGAAGATAGCAGAAAATTTACTTAGTAGCAACTTCAAACTGGAGAGAATGTAGGTGTTTTGAAAATTAGCGTACAAACGAAATAAAAATAATCAGAGTTAGGAACAAATCATTATCATCATTCTGCCATAAGACATGTGGGACCAATGGGGAAAGTATATTACCAGATTTCTCTTCTGAAATTGGTTTTCGCAGTAACATATTCTCATAAGGAGCAAGTCAAGTCCTGAAATCTTCACCTAATCAATGATGGTTCCTGAGGCAATTTACTGACAGAATAAATCAGGGAGAATCTTCGCACAGGTGCAGTCACGTGGACAAACTAATCGTAATCAATCGACCTGTCCACTTAATATCGACAAATAAGAAATTGCCACATTAATTCCAGAAATTTTGTTTTCTGAGCTACATTCAGAAATTTTGACATATTAATAAATAAGAACCGAAAGCAAAGAATATGGCAGGACAAATAAATAATGCAATTCTTTCATGGCGTTATGGCTGAGGAATAAACGATATACTTCGTGTGCATATTTATCTCTCTCTCTCTCTTTCCCTATATACACACACACACATATATATATATATATATATATATATATATATATATATATGTGTGTGTGTGTGTGTGTGTGTGTGTGCGCGCGCGTGTGTGTAATCAAGTTTCGCTGAATATGACTGAACGGGTACTGCAGTTAACTTTTTTATTTAATCTTTCATGTATCTTATATTTTTTTTTATTCTTTTCTAGATAAAAATTATGTAGAAATTGTTCAGATGTGTTTTTGTGTGTCAGACCGCTTTCGGCTCTACTTTAAGCCATTATAAAGAACGATTTTATTTTTTTTTTTATTTTAATTGACTATATGATTATTTTATGTGTGCATCTAGAGATAGAGGACTATTTTATTTTCGAAACACATTCAGCAGATAGTGGCCGTGTTCATAGTTGATATTCCTGAGTGATGGCGTTGCGGGCTTTTTTTTGCATTTGGATGAGGCAACATTATTCGTATATTATCAACAAGAATGTTCCGGAAAGATTGCTTTGGTCTCCAGGTGTACTTAAATGAAACCTATTGAAGCTATGGCCAGAGAGATCAAACGTGAGACTTCTTGTTAGGCATGTGACAGTATATCCAATATAATTATTTATGAATTTGGATGATCAGGAACACAGTTCCTTAAGGGACATGTGAATTCGTAAATAATGTTGGTTTTCTGTGAATTGTTATTATTGACAATGACGTTAACGGTTTTAAAATTTTTATAGTAGGTAATTAAATTGTCTTTTTTGTGCACTTGAATGTTTATATATATATATATATATATATATATATATATATATATATATATATGTATGTATTAATATTTACCAGCCTGAACGTCCGATAAGCTTTCATAGAAAATATGTGTCCTCCAACAGGAATCGAACCTGTATCCCACACGGAATTGTATATATAATAACATATAACAATAAAATATATTAAAATAGTTGTCAGACTTTGTCCATTTCGGAGTGTGTCACGTCATTTGTTTAAGTTACGATAGTCTTCGAGCAAATATAATCGTTCGAGGAAAATCATGAAAAATTTTAGTTTAAAAGTAGTAAAATCTCTGTAGCTAAACTGGTAAAGCAC
>CAHIKZ030001125.1:785000-790000 GCA_903632075.3 Acanthosepion pharaonis | reverse complement strand
GAATCGTAAGAAATGATATTGCATTCGGATTCAGTCTTATATCCAAATTGACAACTATATGTAATAATTATTAATCATATTTTGATGTCTTTATATTCCTTATCTTTATTTTAAAACATTTAGTTCTCTGATTTAGAAACGGAATGATTTGGCTTCCACTGAACAGTTTTATGGAATTTATTTTCTGAACATGGCTGCCGAATCCATTAGGAACGCTTTTACGAAAATACCTGACTCAGAAATTTATTTATCGGAGAGATCCACTCTTTTTAATGAAAGGACTTCTTTATTCTACGTGAAAGACCTTTTCTTTCACGTTGAATTTTTGAAATGGATTCTTTCTGTTGAAAATTATGAGCATGTAAGAGTTCGTGGAAACAAACATGAGATGAATGCACTTTAAAATGGTTTTCCTGAAGGAAAATTATATTTCTAAAAGAAAGAAACGCCTTAATTATTGAGAAAAGATTCGATATTTTATTCAACATAATGATGTGTAGGCAGGTAAAATGCTTTAGAGAGTTGAAGGATCGTTACATCTGAAGGGTTTTTTTCCTCGCTTTCATAGAAAATCGAATAGTAATTGAATACTTCACTACATTTAGGGGAACAGGTTTCTTTGGGAAGTTCTCGTTGTTGGATCAGTGTGACGGATTTTTCAGGTTGCAAATCGTTTGTTTTTTCCTTTACTTTTCTCCATTAACATTTTGAACCCATTTTTGATGGTTGGATGGATTCTAATAATTAAATCTGCCAAATGTATCCTAAAGTCTTTCTGGTTGTTACAAGTCACGTGCATACACGCGTGTTATGTCTGTGTGTAATGTTTTTAGCTTCATAAACATTATACATATATATTAACCACAGTCACAATATTGTCACTTGCATTGATTTCAATATGCATCTCTTATTCTCTTGTAAAATGCATCTATTAAGAACATTTTGTGTATTATTTCCGTTTTAACTTTTCCGTTTCTTTTAAGGAAATTGTTTATTTGTTAACCTTAAGCGTAATTTAGGCAGCGTAAGCTTTACATTTGTCGGTCATTCTCCAAAAGTCAACAGAGAGAGCCAGAATTCATTCTACCTAATTTTTCATTCAGTTTTTCAATTTCCAAATTAATTGTTTCATACAATAGATAATGGGAGTAAAAGATTGGCACTTAGAGATTGACGTTACCTTCAGCATTCTGACACCAGTGTTTGGGAGGCGGACCTGTCCATCCACTCTTCAGTGGATATCAACACTTTACTGCTTATATTTTTTTGATGTTTCATTTTTATATAAGCTTTGACACGCAGACACACACGCGCGCACAAACACACATAGACACACATACACACACACACATACATACATACATACATACACACACACACACACACACACACACACACACACACACACATATATATATATATATATATATATATATATATATCGAAGAAAAACTATACTTAGTTTGTCAACCGACGCGTTCGTCTTGTCTTTTCATTCATTTTCCTCTCTCCCTTATATATATATATATATATATATATATATATATATATATATATATATATATATATAAAGATTCTTACTCTAAGTAGCCTCAATATGCTTTCAACTATCAGGTTATCCCATAAGTTCTGTCCGGACTTTGAATAAAGAAAACATGTGACCATGCGTTACATTTATTTACAGACTAGCAGTAGAGCCCGGCATTGGCCGGGAATGTAACAGTAAGAGATAGATCAAGAATCGACCAACATAAAGACTGAAAAATAAAATTGACAAAGATTATTGTTTAAGGTTGACGGACACGCATGTCTTAATTAGTTTTTTTTTTGTTTTTTTTTACGACTTGGTCAAACCCAAACTCAAACAAAAACATTGTTTTCAAACGTTATGAGTCTACCGATTGAATAGAATTTTATTATAAACAATTGTCTTGTAAATGGAATTTTTAAAGCATTCTGAATGTAAAAATAAAAAAGTGTGCCAGACGATAAGAAACACTACCTACCAAAAAAAAGTGAAGTTTTGTTGAAATCGTTTGAAAAATGTAGGAAATCCGATCCTATATATAAACGAACACACACACACACACAAACAACCTGGGTTTTTATAATAAGTATAACTCGATATGAGTTGTCCCCCTTTCATTCTCGCGACAGCGATGACTCTTAATCGTATTTTCAAATTGATTTCGTGCAAAAACAATTGTTTTTCCAATTTTGGCGCTGTCAGAACCACCGCAAGGTAATTTTACGTAGTCCTGTGAAGTTTTGTTGAAATCGGTTGAAAAATGTAGGAAATCCGATCCAATATATAAACGTACACACACACACACACACACACAGATACACACACACACACACACACACACAACCTGGGTTTTATAATAATTATGATTCAATCAACAATGTATTTTCCCTGACTGTCTATGGTTTCCTTCCATCTATTAACAAGCTTACTAATTCCATTACTGTAAAATTCTTTTGGCTTTGATTCGAAGAACTCACAAATGTCAGTTTTAAACTCTTTCTTTGTTACAAAAGCTGTTTCTTCCAAATGATTCTGTAAGCTACGAAACAAATGGTAGTCTGAAGGAGTATCATCAGGAGAATAAGGTGGATGAGGAATTTTCTCCCAACCAAGTTCTTCGACCTTTTGTGACATGATTCTTGCCGTGTCGCGCATTGTCCTGATGAAACATCACCTCTTTTCGATCCACTAGAGCAGATCTTTTTTCCTCAAAGCTTGGTTCAAACGCTCTCTTTCCTGACAGTATATTTGAGCATTAATTGTTGCATTAGGTGGTAAGAATTCAAAGTGGATTATTCCTTGGCGAGCCCACTAGATTGAAAGAAGAACATTTTAACCATGAAGTTCCCTTCTCGGCTGTGGCTGGGGTCCTTCCCGTTTACCAAGCCACTGTCTACGACGCTTAATATTTCGACAAAAGATCCATTTTTCGTCCCCAGTCACAAGTCTATCCATAGAAGGTGAAACAAGCTGGCGAAAATAGAGAGAAGAGCAGATGTCAACTCGGGATTTGAGGTTATTTTCGGACAATTCATGAGACACCCATTTTCCAAGTTTAGGAACATTTCTAAGTTGTTGAAGATGACGATGAACAGTCCTATGGTTTGAATTGAGAACCACTGCCAATTCCTCAGCTGATAAGCAGGATTTTCTTCAAGGGCTGCTTCAAGAAGCTTTTCATCAAACTCAACTGGACGTCCGGTTCGATCTTCATTTTCAAGGGTGAAATTTCCACCTCTGAATTTTGCAAACCATCTTCTGCGAGTTCTTTCATTCACACATTCCTCTCCATAAACTGAGTGAATGTTTCTAGCCGCTGCGGCTGCCGATTTTCCTTTCTTGAACTCATAAAGCATTATGTGCCTGAAATGATTCTTGGGTACTTCCATGTTAGCAGGGTTTTAATAAAACAAAATTTAAATTTATTCTTCTATGAAATAAAATTTGATCAGTTTAAATACATCTAAACATAAAAAATAATGTTCAGCTCAATTAGACATTATAAAATCCTCTTTAAATTTCGTTCATTTTAACAAAAAGTTAAAATTCGGACAGAACTTATGATATGACCTGATAGATCGTCGAGCATCTGGATAGGAACAAACTCTTGTACAAGGAGCAGCGTGGATTTCGACAGATTCACTCCCGACGTCCTAACTCCCATTACACAAAGAATTAGTGAGACCCTTGACGACACACATACCATAAGAACCATAGCATTAGATATCTAGACAAGGTAAGTCACAAAGATTACTACGCAAGCCCTCCAGCTATGTAATCACTGAAATGGTTCTCTCTATTATAAAATCCTTCCTAAAAGTTAGAGTAAGTAATCATTACCGGAGAGTCTTCCGAGTTCCAGAACGTCAACGCACTTGTCTCCCAATGTTGACTCACATGATCTACTTAAGAATACACCATTTGTGAACGCCTATGCCGAAAATACGACGATATACGGACGCGTCTCTAAAAGTCTTGACGATCAGAGATTGGCAGCTGACCTTCCTTGCGATCTAACACAAACTTACCAGTGGGGAAAACCACTGTCTAGTTACATTCAATGCCTCTAAATCCAAAGAGCTTACATTACACCACCGGCTATCTAACCCCGATTTACCGTCATTCATGATGAACGGAGCCTTGGGAGGTTATTGGGGCTCAAACTCACATCCGACCTTAAGAGAAATTCCTATATACGATCCATTGCTAAAGATGCAGGCAAAAAATCAGCTCCACGTACCACGCCAGAAAGTACATGACTCTTTATGCTATCCTTTATATATATATGAGAGCTAGATAAGGCAGAAAATGGACTACTATTATCATATTTGAACAGGAGCTACCCCAGACAACACTTTCAAATCTTGATTCTTAATCCTTGTTGCAGAAGATATATTTTCCACACTCCAACCTCCAATCTCAAAGGCCTAATGTGGCGAGTATCTAACTGTTCTCTCGATAGTACCATGGACAGTGCTCGGACGATGGGCATCTGAGCTTCACAGTTAGGACCTGTCAACCTTCATTCCCTCCGTATTCCATTGGCCACAAGTAAGTTCTTAAAAACGACTGCTCTATGGAACAGATTCTCAAGATTTTGTTCCACACAATGTTCTACTACAAACTTGTCTTGTTCAAGTTTATAGCCAACTGTCATCTTCACCTCCTAACCATATAAACTACACCTTAACGTAGCAACCAACCTCGAGTGGCATCCGGGCCTTGTGTGAACATCACTATACACACACATGCGCACGCGCGTATATATATATATATATATATATATATATATATATATATGTATAAAAGATATCACATATTGAGTACTGGTGTTAAAAAGTGCTCGATGTAATATAACACAGCTATTAAGTATATATTAATAAATATGTATTTTCCCACACCGGTAGCACACAGGCGCCTGATGCTGAGTGGAGACTGACATACTCAGCACATGAATATTGCATTGTACATA
>CAHIKZ030001125.1:770000-780000 GCA_903632075.3 Acanthosepion pharaonis | reverse complement strand
AATTTAATTTGGTCTCCATTCTTCTCTTCAAAAGGCAGTCATGTTAAATAAATGTTATTAAATGTACATTGTGAATTATTATCGTTTATACTTTTGAGTCATGGTGTGGTTGTAAGCAATACCTGCTTACAATCACATCATGACTCAAAGGTATAAACGATAATAATTCACTGCGAAAACAGTAAATATACATATATATATTCCAGGTATTTTGTTAGACGAAATCTATTTTACCGAACTCCTCACATATCAGGTTATTTTTATAAAACAAATAGCTATAATATATTAATGATCTCTCATTTTCCAGTTGGGATTGTCAATTTTTACATTATATTAATGAGTCCTTGATACACTCTCATTTCTCCCAATTATGCGATGGAAAATGACCAACAGATTGTTTCCATATAACAGATGCTAAGGAATTCTGTCAGTAGCAAAATATATGACGTGACCAATCGATTTTGGTAAATGTATGCTTCGGTATTTATCGCATTCATTTTGGATTCTGTATTATCCAGTGGACACCGAAAAGCACTCAATGTTTTTCAGGTACCGCCAATACACAACAAAAATATACTCCAGTTACACAAGATTACAAGTGACATGGTAGCATAGATGCATTGTAGACTACGTTTTCTGTGGCCTTTCTGTCGCAGCATATGTCTATATATATATATATAATAGACGGATAATAGATGGCAACTCCTTACATGCATATTTGCATATGAGTTAATACATAATACAAATGACCATCAGTAATATACCCAACCACAAGCGAATATATATATATATATATATATATATATATATATATATATATATATATATATATATATCAACACGACTTAATATTATCCAGTCTTATTCTAACATTTCTAATATAATAATACATTTAATGTGGTGGTTATAGTTCCACGTGCCAATGTCAAAATCTTTTTAGCTGAACTCCAATTGCAATTTGAGTGAATAGAATCACCGATGGTCAAACTTGTATAAGACATATCGTCGGAGCAGAGCAAATAAAATGGCATTTGATGTGAATATGTTGAGATTCTTGATTCTTGTCAGGGCTGACCCTTACAGATAAAGCATTCTGATTGCTACAAGGTAGATTCGCAATTTTGAACAAATCAGTTTTCATACTTTTAAGTAATTGAACTGAGCATTTCGATCCTTGTGATACAGTCACTAAAGCGATATATATATATATATATATATATATATATGTGTGTGTGTGTGTGTGTGTATTCACATTGGCATGTAAATAGGGCAATAATTGGTAAGTGTTTCAAGATATCAATGAAATATCACTTTACCAGCTGCTATTCATAACGAGGAATTCTTCTTTAATATTTAGAATTAATTCCGTTTGCGTCGCAGAGACCGATTAAATTCTGAGTGTTAACTGACTTTTAGAAAATGAGTCGTTTTCATGTGAGATAAGGTAAAAATATTTTGGTGAGGCAAATTGCGTAAAAGAAGGCTTCGTGCGATTTTGTGACAATTTCATTTTGACTAGTTCATTCTGTTCATATCGCCTTTACACAGGAAAACGAAATAATCAAACTAATTCTCAATGGTTCTTAATTCTTCATTTTTCACACATTATCTTTATATCACTACGTATAGGACTAGAATTTGTAGAAACAATATTATCAAGTTAAATAAAAATCTTAAGAATCTTTCACCACAAGATGTTTACAGTGTTAGCAAGTGATTAGATCAAATCTTGATTAATTCATTAGGAATGTAATGCATTTTTCCAGTTTCGACTACTGTGTTTAACGACTTTTACTCTACATATGAGGCGTTCACTGTATTTCCGTTAATTACAAAAGCTTCTGCATGCCTGCCATACAGTTTAAAATTCACTGACCCATTCAAATAACATCCACTTGATGAACAGTGAACATTTGCAGAAGAGCTAATCGGATTAACACTCGAGTGGACAAGGCGTTCTGCAAATAAAACGCCAATGATTTGGGAATGTCTATATCTACGACAAACATTTCTTATATTTTCTACGGCATTTCTATTGGATCACATCGTGAAAAAAAAATAGAGCACAATCCACTGTAGTACAATCTCTTAAGGGGACAAGATGATACGTATTATTCTTCATTAGAGAGTTGATTTTCTCCGATATGGCGTCTTGCCAATGGCTTAAGTTAACGATAGTTTTTGCTTCCGTATTCCTTTTGGGTAACTAATGTTTAAAGTAGTTTATGTTGTATTTCACATTATCTATGTCCGGAAAATGTTGGTTTAATCATGATGTGCTTCATGCTGACATGGAACGTGACTTATAACATGATGATCGGCATCGTTGCCATCTATGACTCAGTAGTCATCTACTTCGCTATTGTGAAGAGCTTCTTCGAATATAATGCCATACATTCATTTAAGATTCACTGCTCTATAGGTTTTTTAATAAAATCATGCATAATAATATCAATTTCGACAGTTAATATAAAAATGTATTATTTAAAGTATATTTAAATTCTCATTTAAAAATTTATAGCTGTATATTTATCTATGTACCGTAGAACATTTAATTAATATAAAAACAAACGATGGACCACAATTCGTAGATTGTCAGTAATTATCATTCAAGTCAATTATTTTGACAATGAAATAAGTATCGTTGGATTATTAATATATTCATGTATATATATATATATATATATATATATATATATATATATATATATATATATATATATATATATATATATATATATATATATATATATATATATATATATATATATATATATATAAAAATATTAAAATATCTATGTTTGTCTAATTAAAATAATTATAATAAAGTTTTGTCTTTAGTCAGAGTGCGATATGCAATTGTATTTATGGATACAATTAAAATATATCCGCCCGAGAAACATATTTGCTTTTTCTATTTTTTTCTTCTTTCTTCTCCATTATGCTTAGTCCCTTCAGGTCATTGGAATTACAATATGGAATTATGTTATTATTTATATGTTAGCATCTACAGTTTACTTTTCATTAAATTCCATTTGCTCTATCATTTACTTTATCTTTCTAGAGGCTCAATTTTAATATTACTTGAAGCTGCTTTTAATTATTCTTAGGTATCAAATTTGCTTGTATATTTTTCAATATACACTTGTCAGTTAGTGAGGAACTACATGTTTTTTATTAAATATGTAATGATTAATATCTACGAAGAAGGCCTCTTTCTAACTTACACTCGTTGAATCTAAGCTTGTAGACCGTAACCTATAAAAGACTTTAACAATGGCTTCTTATAATTATCTACATTAGTCTTGAAACACGCATCA
The DNA here is from genome assembly GCA_903632075.3 of Acanthosepion pharaonis. NCBI lineage: Eukaryota > Metazoa > Mollusca > Cephalopoda > Sepiida > Sepiidae > Acanthosepion > Acanthosepion pharaonis. The sequence goes on along the minus strand of CAHIKZ030001125.1, from coordinate 776,680 downwards.
ATATTAAACTATAATTTTTACGATATAAATGATTAATTCAAAGAACTACTAAAAGTTCTTTTACATTTTGTGTTGATTGATAACGAATGTTCCAATCTCCCGACAAATATAAATCATAACGCATCAATAAATTAATGTTGACAAATTAGTTTTCATATATTTCTTCGGGCCGCAGATAATTCTTTGTATCATTATTGCTTAATGTTAGGTGCGTTCCTGTTTTTAGTCAAGGCGTTTCATAGTCTTCATTTTTTTTCTCTAATGAGGCAACACCAGCTTTTTCAGATATGTTCTTGCTTCTCAATCCAATTACTAATTTATTAACATTTTAAGATTTCTCAAAATCTTTCTGTGATGTTCTTAAATTCAGTTCCTTTTTATATTGCCGAGAGTTTAATTTTTTTTTTATTAGTCACCGATTTCAATTCAAAATTTTCGCAATTTCAACATTGAGATATGTCTCAATAATTTACAGGAACCTGTTTCTTATTTGATGTTATATCTTTAATTCATAGCAATATTTATACATTGGAACTCAAAAATAGATCAATTTCTCATCGTCTTGATGTGACTTCCTTCTTTTCTTTCTATATTTTCATGGCATCTGTTCTGACGGGCTATTCTGACTTATTCCCCCGACTACATGAATTTAAGCGTGCTACTAAGTTGGGATCTCGTTTCCACCCTTTTATGTCGAAATAGTTAAATGTAACAACCTCTTCTACTCCAACTACTTCTTCTCTCGCTCTTCTCGACAGTGGAACTCACTTCCTCTTATTTGCTTCCCTGCTAACTATGATCTTCAAAAACTTAAATGTAATGTCAATCGATATTTTCTGTTGCCTTCATCCCGTTCTTCTTTTTATTCTCCTCCGTTCTCTTTTTATTCTTTCCTCAACAAATCTATACATAGGTTTTTTTCCCCTTACTTGCACTCTCTGTAGCCCCTTGCGTACTTGTGGCACTCTTGCTTGGAATGAATTGATTATATATATATATATATATATATATATATATATATATATATACGAAAAGACTAAAAAGCATTGTACTTTGCTACACGTGTTTCGATAGCAAGGTTTCCTCAGGCAAGTAAAAAAATGAACAATCTAGTGTATTCCACCAAATTAAATGACCACAGGCAACTTCTCTTCTTGAAACACTTGGCAACAGTTGCCACGGACTCTGCCTGGCTTCACCATTCTTACTATACCCTACTTTACACATGGATTTAAAATCCGGAAGCGGAAGTTTGGTGTCACTTGTGTGATTTTCCAGCAGAATAAACGACTCCCTCTGCACGACACTCACTGTTTAATGGACAATTATTTTTATCCCTGTATTTGGATGGCTTTGCTTTTTCCCTTCTTTCCGCCTCTAAATTTTTCAGATTATTGTTCTTTACTCTATTCAGCATATTGACAGTGAAAGTGTAACTCAGTTTCAAGATGTTGCTGTTGAACACCTTAGCTAATGGAGAGAAAATTTTTGTGCAAATGCTTAAAAATATTCTACCAATTTTAGTTTTTAACTGCAGATTAAAAGGAGGGTTGAGCCACATTTCATCCCTGCTCCTGGTACTACGTTTAGCCAGGAGTCTGGTGAGAAAGCCAAGTTAGTATTATGCCCCTCCCGTCTCAAAGCCCTTTTGTATATCATTTTTTTACAATGAAAATCTCCGTAGTTGAATTTCCAAGGATTCTGTATTCATCCCCTCTGAGTATGTGCTTAATAAAGCTTCTTGGGTTATTTGAATTAGCATTTACATACTTTAGGGTAGTATTAGGTTTCAAGTAAAGTCAACCAATCCTAGTGGTGACATTGAAATCAACATAACAAAAATTGTACAATGTCCACCTCAACAGTAAGTTTGAAACCCACATCATTAAATATTTTAAAGAGCTTTTCTTCCGAATGCTGTCATTGATTCTTTTATTAGCGAATACGATCATCAGTCCGTCGTTGCTGTACAGCCCATGGTTGTCAATATGGACCAATTTATTTAAATTACTCAATATGTAAATTCCAACGAGTACGGAAACGTCAGCTCTGTCCAGTGAACCTTGGGGAACGTCAAAGCCATAATTGCGAGATTATTTTTTATCTAATACAGATCATCTGCAATGGAGAATAACCTCTAAATGTTCGGGTTTAATATTAACGAATTGTTTGGCATAATCCAATGGTTTCGCCAGGCCTTTCTCATTAATGGAAGAACAAAAATTGAAAATTGTTGTATTTAATTAACACCACGTTATTTTTGTCTTTAATATTATTGGACCAGGTGATATAATTATTACTGTCTTGCCACTGATTGAGATGTATGACTATCCTTAGTAAATCGCAGATATTCTGGATAATGACTCGGCTGATAACCCCGAGACCCGTCTTAGGCGAAATGATGGACAACTACAGAAGTCTTCCTCATGATCTTTCACTGTGACGAATGTTACTTTTTCGCAAAGAGTACGAATTTTGTTACCAATACAGCTTTTATTAGAAATTTCCTTGGATTTTTCGTTAATTGAATTAACATAAAAACTTGGGACTATCTTATAAAACTTGGTTACTTCGTTTGCAGGATTCTTTTTATAGCTATTAGGGCTCATTGAATATATATATTTAGTTTTATCAACGATTACAAGCATTTCTTAGTCCATTTAATCTCCTCCATTTCCACTAATATTTCTTCTTGAAATACGCTTTTCGTACTTGCAAATTACAAGTTGTCCATGCTACATAAAAGATCTTATTCGAAACTGGACAAATCCTCTACGGTAGGTGGGTGTCTTCTGGCTTCATGGTGGCATACGTCATCATCGTCACGTACGCTAATATATTTGTTTAAAACAAATAAGGCCAACTCATTCTACAGAGGAAAGATTCAATCTTATTTAATAAAGCTTATAATTATGCCTACTAGCAACTCCAATATTTTTCAGAGTGCCTGATGTTAAATTCTTGCATGGTGGAAGACAACAATAGTAAAGAAAAGAGAGGGCATATCGTGCAGTATTCAAGATTAAGGGGGACTACAAATAATGCTGTACAGCAAAAAAGCGCTAGATCGCCAGCGAGAACAAACATATCTGTATTATACAATATATAATAAAAATTAATATACTGTAATGGGGTGAAATGTGCTCAATGCAAAATCCAAAATAGAAGATGCAGAGCAAAACTAGTTACAAAAATACTAAAAAGCAGTCTACCTTGCTACACTTGTATTGACCGCAAGGTGTCCTCAGACAAGTAGAAGGATGAACAAAGGTTCGTTTTTTTTTCAACCTCCCATTACAGTATATTTATATTATATATATATATATATATATATATATATATATATATATATATATATATATATTACTTCAGTTTTAGTAGATAGCCATATTTGAATATATATATATATGTGTGTGTGTGTGTGTGTGTGTGTGTGTGTGTGTGTGTGTGTGTGTGTGTGTGTGAGCATATGGATATAAATCCGACATCATGAAGAAAAATATACGGAAAAAAACAAAAAAATTCCTAATATGCAATTATGCTGTTTTAATGTTAATATAATGTCAACGTCGGACGTTTCGGTGTAGTAGACCATCTTCAGGACATATTCATAAAACATAATTAACATTAGACTATATTTAATTCAAGATGAAAAGACGATGGACATAAGAGTAAGACTGATCAAAACAGATAACTGAAATTTTCAAGATCAGTCTTACTCTTATGTCCATATATATATATATATATATATATATATATATATATTTCACAGTTATTTCTAATGAAAAATTGAGGACAGTTTTAAATATCAAATATATATATAAATAAATAAATACTTTCATAAAATAAAACATTATAATTTTTAATTTGAAACTTTCTATATATATATATATATATATATATATATATATATATATATATATAGATTATGTTAGTTTGTTATATATACATACGCTTAGATAAAATTAATATGGTGATTACCTTTCGTCTTTCAATGATAATGTTATTAAGCTCATCATAAATATTATTTAATGAAACATGCAATATATATATATATATATATATATATATATATATATATATATATATATATATATATAATAGATTGTGTTAGTTTGCACAGCTACAGGACAGTTTTTTTTAGTGATATATAAATATTTTTATTCGGTGTGTGCTTCCTGCATTCTTATGCATCTAATTCGTTAGGAAAATTGGTACAAAACTGATATAAAATAATCATAATTTTACTATAAACGCGAAATTTAAATCAGTTATCATAGATAGATAGATAGATAGATAGATAGATAGATAGATAGATAGATAGATAGATTTCTCACTTTTTGTATATTTTTCACACATTTTCCATACTTAACTCCCGAGTGAAACTGGTTTTTGCTTTCTTCTGACACCAAAGTCCTTACTTTATACACGTGAATTTATATGTTCGTCTATGCTAACTGCTTACCTCAAAACGAGGCAAAGAAACGTACACTGTTTGATATATTACTTGACGGAACTCCCCCAAATCCGACAGCACATTCATCACGTTAATCTAAACATCGGAACCATTAACATTTTAACACGCAGAGTTATTAAAGCCGACACGAATTTACAATTCATGGCAGTCTTAGCTTATTGCCTCTCTCAAGCAATATCTCAATATCACACTGACCTGGCACGCCTCACGTGTCAGATGTTAAAGTTTTCTTGAAGTACTTATTCTTGAAAAGCGTATTTTCAAATTAGTATGTGAAAGATATATGGCTTAATGTTTAATCAAACTGAATGTGGCAGTATTTTTTCAAAGGGTTTTGTTTATCTTATTTTTTCAGTGGAATTATAACACAATCCACGTAAGAGATACGATGCATATTTTTATAAGGAACCGTGATGCCTAAATAGCTGAATAGCTTGGCCAGCTAAACTTAACAAACCTGCATAGGCAGGCGGATAGACGATTTCATTTAGACCAAATTATATACAGCTGCTTACATGCATGCAGAACTTTATTCGTAGGAAGTTTACATACTAATCTTGGAATTCGTCTGACACAAGGACAAAAACTTTAGGATCGAAATCCAATGTTAGACGAACTGTGATAAAATAGCTACGTTGGATAACGCGCTATACTGGTTCATATTAACCGTAACATAGTCTGGAACAAGGCCAAGGTATTGGAGGACCAAATCAAAAGAAGGGAACTTGTCTGTAAACAATCATAATCATGCTATATTAAGAGATGTAGTCATTTATTAAGATCCATCTGCTACAAAGTGATAATACTGGTTTACCTAAAGAGGATCGACATTAATATATAAGAAAATTAGTCCCCAAATTTAGTTGTGGCTGTTCCGCTCTCATGGATTGAAAAATATGTGATAATCGATAAAAATTCGCGGAAGAAATTCATAAATATTTATTGATCAAAAACTGTTCCGGAAGAGAATATGTAATAGAGAAAAAAAAACATAGAAATGTTGCCCTCCTTTTTCTTATTACTCTTACAAATATCGAACCTTATGCATTCCATCATAAATAAACGATTAAGTTGTAAGCACTGATCGGCCAAATAATCTAGCCTCGTTACGATAACATTTAAGTTTTGTCACCTGTTTTCAGGTAATAATAAGAACATGATAAATATATTCATGTGGATGCGTGTACCAAAAACAAAATGGAGTTTCTAATTACGATTACTTAATATTTGTTTGTTTTTTTGTTTTGCGATATAAAAGTGGTTTCATATTTTAAAATGAACTGTAGTTGCCGATGTAAACTTACGAAATATATAGAAAGTAATTTCCTGCAATCGATTGACTTTAGGTTTCGTTACCGAAAACTCAACCGGATTTAGCCATTTTTGTCAACGTTTTTTTTTTTTTTTTTTAATCTTGTAATAAATCAGTTTAACGATTGATTGAATATCCTGTAAAAATGACTTCCATCTTGCAAGAAGAAAAAATACAATTTTAAATGCGGAACTAATTTTTTTTATCTTCGAATAATTCCATATAGTGAAATGAGATATATTTTAATGCACTTTTAATATGTTCGTAATATTGATCGAAACGTAACAATAAAAAGAATAAGAATTTCTTAAAGAAATGGATGTAAAAGAGTTTCTGTCTATAATTCTGAGATAAGATATTATGTACAATATGTCATTCTGATAATACCCCAGATCTCATTAACTTTGCTTCTTTATAATATCTAGCTACCTGTTCATTGCGACGTTGTTAATTTATACACATAATAGATCCAGGGATTTATACCAGCGTCATTTGCAACATTTACCCTGTATGACACTAAGGAGCTGTCTTTTCGGAGCCTGTAACTTTATATTTTGAAAGGAAGCTTCTATGTGGTGTTCAAAAAGAGTATTGTTTGAGCCTCACATATAGGCTTATTTATTTCAAACTGTGTCTTATCAATTCAAATAGAGAATGCAGTGGAAATGATGACTTTACAATCTCCATCAGAGAGGAAAAGAAGCGTGCTGCAGGAAGAAGATGAAAACGGTAAAGTAAATTAGTCTTTCTATAGGGATATTTGTTTGCCATGCGAGAGTTCGATGTCTAGCATTATATTCGGTCAAATAAAGTTTAACCGGGTGAAACCCTTACGAAGGAATGAAGGAGAATTTGTCACGTAATGCCTTTCTTACCAATTCCCATGAAACT
>CAHIKZ030001125.1:737500-765000 GCA_903632075.3 Acanthosepion pharaonis | reverse complement strand
TCTCTCTCTCTCTCTCAAACCTTCAAGTTATTAAAAATATATTTAAGAAAGACAGACAAGAAAAATCAATTTTAGGGACAAGTTAAATTAAAAACAATAAAAAAAAAGGAATTACTATACAAAACAATTTGACACAGCAAAGCAGAACTTTTGTTTAAAAGCAAATGTTGGATTAATTTAATCAGATTATAATTCCTCTTTCCAGTAAATTCAAAGTTATACTATTCTGAAGATAATAACAATATTTCTCGTATTTAATTGGGTTACACAAAATATTCATACGGTTTTAATTAAAAACAATTGTCACCCTACACGCAAAACGACAACGAATATTAAATTTTACACGTTATTATTATTGTTATTATTATTATTATTATCATTACCATTGTTATTATTAGAATAATTAGTGTGTTATGTTCTTTTTCACTTCTAGTTTGGTAACGATATTTGAAGCGACCGCTCTTGACAGGAAAAATGCATTACCACTTGGTATATTCAGTACAAAGGATTGATAAATTGATTTGTTTTCTACGGCTTATCAGTCATTTGGAGGTTATTTAAAGCCAGGAAATAATTATAGATTGTTAGGATTTTTGTGTGTGGAGGAAACATAAAACTTTATTGATACAAGTTTTACAAATTAACCTGTAGCTGAGGGGAGAACAGTTGGATTCATACGTTTCCAAAAGTATTTGAACGTAAGTAAATATAACAATCCCAAGTTGAATTAGAGCTCGGCTCTCTGATGAACAATTCCAAGACATTATCAATTATACTATATGGTATTCCCAAATAGTCACCTATCCATGAACTGACCAGGCTTGACGTTGCTTAAATTTGGTTATCGTACGGGAAGAGTGTTTCAATATGATGTGGCCGTCAGCTCAGTACAATGAGGATGAATGTCATACAAATATCTTAGAGTGCATCATCACTAAAAGACAAAATAACTCTAACATCACATTTACAAACATTAAGGAATAAAAAGCAGATGCAACATAATGTATTATCAAGTGAGATAAAATATTATTCCAAGAATAACATTAGTGAAAAGATTTTGGGATTACTATTTCTTCTACTGGATTTGTTGATAACCTAATAATTATCGAAGTAGAAATGGTATCGGAAAACATGCTTCCCTTTCCGCTCTACTCTATTGCATTTACTTTCGCACTAGTGTATGTGCTTCCAGGAATGAGAGGCTGTCTGAGTTGAAAACCGTGGGCAATCCCAGTGTGTAGCCCCTTTGGAAAGTAACTGAAAATACCGGCTATATAGATCACTTTTCGAGTTTGCATTTTGAGATAATTTCTGAAAGTTTATTTAGTACTTTTGATCGTCTGGAGAGGTTTTGGGATTTACTAACAGTAAAAAACATAAGATATCATAAACAATTAGATGATTTAAAGAAACAAATCAACAAATTAGACCATTCATATCAGGGAAAATACGGGGGGGGGGAACATGAGCCTACAACAACAAATCCCAAAACTGTAAACTGGGTCTGGAGGAGACAACAGCAAAAATCTTATTTCGGGAGTGGCTGTAAGGAAACTATTGTAAAAAAAATATAGGAAAACATGGTGAAAAGGCTTAGCTATACTGAACTGCACAATACTGGACTGAAAATCAGTTACAATGGATGGTATGTAGAATTGAATATAAATTAGAAATTTGGTGTTTGAATGGTCGTCAATATGTACGGAGGAGGTCCATAGGGATGTACAGTATTGAGTATCTGGCGCCATCAGGAAAGACGGTTTATGCAATAATAGGAGTTTTGATAAAAATGATGGAACACAGAACAAAATAAGAGTCAAAGACTTAATTATCAGCATGTCAATGGTAACCCAGACAGTGGAGTCAAAATCCATGCCTGGATAGAAAAACATATGAGAAAAAAGATATCGGATTCATTTTGAGAGAGAAATGAATAAATGGAAGACAACATCAAAAGAAAAATCTCGGATAAAGATGGATTTTTTTTAATGAAAAGAGAAAAAAAATCATTTAATCGCTGTTCAGTTTTAATTCACCATCAATGATCTTGATGTAAAAATTATGAAAATTTTAAAAAAATATTGAATATTCAAATTACACCAAGCAAATAGATCTACGAACAGTGTGTGTGTGTGTGTTTGTGTGTATATGTTTGTTAGATGAGGATGATGATGATAATGATAATGATGATGATGATGATGATGATGATGATTACATAATTCTTTTCCCCTACTTTATCTTTTACGGAAAAGAAAAACTCGTAGGCTGACTAAGTTAACTTCAAATTGATATGTAGCCATATTGTTTCATAAATAACTAATGGAGTGATTTTAAGAATAGTTTCGTGAAAAATTCCTTTCAGCTATTTAATTTGTTGTTGAAATCGACCATCTTTCCCTGGAGAAAAAGCCAGGCAACACGACTAGGAAGAGCGATAATAAGTTAATACAAAAAACACGCTAAAATATGAAGTATAATTAGTTTAAACTCAGTGAAAAATTGTTGTTGTTTTTTTTTAATATAATTCCCATGCTCGTAAGTTTTTGCCATGCAGATAATGTAAGACTAAAAAGGTTTTGATATAAGGAGCTTTGTTAAGAATTTTTTTTAGAGTAAGAACAGTTATAAAAGCTGTAATGAAGGATCAAGAAGACTTGTTGCTCGGTTAAAAGAACGGCCACCGATAGACTGAATAAGCTGCTAGCAAGATGGCGTTATTTGCTTTTTAGATGACAGGGGATTATACAAATGTGAATAGGCATTAGAAGACAGTACACGAAAAATATAATCAGTTGCTATTGGGAAAGCGATTGATAGTGTTCATGGTTTTTTTTTTTTCAGATGAGACTTTTCTCGGGCTTGTTTCGTCGGTGGATATTGTTACAAATTTACAAATTTCTGGATTATGTCAAGTAACACTTCGAATTTAAAATTACCCTCATATTCAGTGTGTCAGACCCTGGTCAAACAATTGAATGTCTTGAATGGTTTTAAGTGAAAGAGAGCATACGTTCTCATGCGAAGTGAAGAAAGCGAAACGAGTAATCCAACTGGTTTTATCCTATAAGGCATTCGTTTTTTTGGGGGACGGGTGTTCAGTAAATAGAGGAAATACACAAATCGAGCCACATAAATCGGGATCTGTTTACTGCTTTTGGCAATGGCATTTTATTAACAATCCGTTTACGACAAATAGTTTCGAAAGATCACTATTTGTCAGTTTTCCATAGGTTCCCTATTCTGTTGAGTTTAAGGCCAAATAATTGCTGGATTATCGGATAATGCTAAGCAGATCCTTCGCATTTTGAACCATAGGTCCGCTTAAACACTTGCCTGAAAATTCAGATTCAGTGAGGGCGGTTGAAAAAATACATTGCCCATGTTTGTTCAATTTACTAATTTCTTGAACACCCCTATACCAAACATTTTGTAATCCAATTTTAGCACTTGTTTATAAATACATGTCACTAAAGAAAATCCTTACATCTGCCCTCATAGAAGCCCTAAGCGAACGAAATGCGTCAACTAAAATAAGTTTTCATTTAGTCTTTATATATAGTGTGAAACTGTATAAAAATAAATAAAAAAACCCTTGTCTGTCGTATTCAATGATATATATATATATATATATATATATATATATATATATATATAAAAAATATAGTCTTAAGGTGTGCTATATTTATGGGATAAAGTGCTCAATATCAGAGATAGAGCGTGTGTAAATATAAAAGTGAACATAGAAGTCAACACTTAGAGGCGACAGTCTGTTTCATGCTATATGCAATCGTCAGGCCACGACGATTTCTTATAGCATTTCTTTATATATATATATATATATATATATATATATATATATATATATATATATATATCTATCTATCTATCTATATATATATATATATATATATATATATATATATATATATATATATATATATATATATATATATATATATATATATATATATATATATATATATATATATATATATATATATATATATATATATATATGTATAAATAAAAAGAAAAGAACGGCAAGATATATAATCCGGTGTTCTTATAGATATTTTATTTTTACAAAATAGTGCTCAATGTAAATTTACAGAGCATTAATATTATAAATTAACTGATTTAAAATATGGTTTCTTCGTTACACAGTTCTAACCATGTTTCAAAAATGGAAGCTAAAGCTCAATTTAATTTTGTAATTAAATTAAAGACATTAGTTCCATTTCATCCACAAGCGAATTTATATATATATATATATATATTTATATATATATATATATATATATATATATATATATATATATATATATATATATATATATATTAAACAAAGTCCGACAATTTATTTATTAAAAGACATTTTATGTTTAACGTTCTTTTTTTTATAGATACAAGTATTTAAGTAAATGAAATACTTGTATCTATAAAAAGAACGTTAAACATAAAAATGATTTTAATATATATATATATATATATATATATATATATATATATATATATATATATATACATTTCGCTCTATATACAACGGAGACAAATGTAATATAATATAATATAAACAAAGCTAATATTTAAAATAACCAAACAAATGAGTTGACTAAAAATCAACAGAAAAAAAAAACTTAAGAAATACAGAAATTAGCCTTCAGTATATCAATGAGCGCAGATACGCAACTCCGTAAATGTGATATTAATAATCAAGAGCCATAATAAATAATAAAAAGTTCAAAGTTAACACCCATATCTATCGAATAGACATAAGATAACTGCAGACTGAAGAGAATAATTTGAAATATAACAATACCTGCCTGTCTTTTAAACATCAGATTAATACAATAAACAAGCAATACCTAAACTTAATGACCCATTATATATATATATATATATATATATATATATATATATATATATATTATATACCTTGTTATGCAATCAGCCTCCGCAGATGGACTAAGGATTGGGTTGAAGCATGAATCAATGTCACCACTTAGTGTTTATACCTGTTTTGTCATGTTATTAAGCAGTTTTACCTACATATATAGCATACTTTAAAAATAGATTTTCATCATGAATATATTGAGAAAAATATGACAAAATGGAAAGGTTTTTTATTACGCGTTTCATCTGTTAGAATGTCATTGAACTGGGAACTTGTTGATTTTGCCTCTTCTACACATGCGTACGAAGCGAGAGATGCAGGTAATTTCAAAATCTTTGAAAGAATATTTCTTAAATAATATTTTTTCTGCCTTGAAATCATTTGCATTCTTTTTTTTCTTTTCTTTATCTCTTCACTTTTCTTCCTGATTATCCGACACTGTGACAATATAAAATCTACCAAGAATGGTGATATATTGCAAGAACCTGGACGCAAATTTATTGCGTCTCTCGTTTCATGCGCATGTGTAGACCTGGAAAGCACAGACCGATGGAAAAAAAAAATTCCAGTTGGTCATATTTTTCTAAATACTGTTTGATGATATATAAAATGATACAAAATTATATCTCGTTATATCATTATGAATATACGCAAATATAAACACACATGCCTGTGTGTATGTAGAGGTGTTGTATATAACCCCGATCAGCTAAGTGACAAATATTATAACTGTATTAATCATATATATATATATATATATATATATATATATATATTAATAAACATATTCAATCCTATATGATTAATAATATATGTCATACGATACTTGTGCCAAGGTTAGAGAGTAATTCTACATTCTTATTGTTCAAAGTAGAATGTAACAGTGTTATAAAAATCGCAGAGAATTCCAGTAAGATATCTTTAATCATTTCTAAGCTAGATCACTTCAAATCTTAATCTAACTATTGGACAATTTTCCTCTTCCACGATTGTAGCAATTTTGCTGTTAACCTCGGTATATATACGCGTATGTGTGCGTGTGTTTGTTTACACGTGTGGACATAATTTCAACAAAAACGCGGCCCATGTATGGAAAAGTATCGTACAGACATCATGAATACATTTATCACAAGGAACTTCAAATTTTACATGAACAGGAAGTGAGAAATGAATTTTGTAACGCGCCCTAATCATTTACAACATGTGCAAGTTCAAATTGTGTTCTGCAATCAAAGTCTGACGTGGTCGTAGCTGCTGCTTTATTGGATTTAAACAACTGTTAAAATATACCTCTTTTACGCATGATTATATACTCTTAAGTGAAAAGAAATAAGCGTTTTGAAAACAACGTGCATAGATTCATCGCCAGATTTGCATATAAATCATTCAGTGTCTCTCAACAGAATAAAAGTCGTTCAGTATTTTACAAGAAAATAAGCATTTGGGATAGAAAAGAAAATCGAATTAATACATTCCGAATGTTCAAACACACACACACGCACACACACACACAAATACACATACAAACATACGCAAGCACATATACACAGACGTATATACATGAATAAAGACAAAAGAAAAACGTTTCACTGACAACACGTTTCTTCATCTGATGGCCTTTATCAAGGTAAATGTTAGGATTTTATTTTGCGACATGTAAGGAAGGAGGAATTTCGTTATGTATTAAAAATGTTTAAATTTAAGAACGCTCAAAAATGTTACTAATGCTGCGAAATTAATGTGAAACTATAGAAGATGCTAAGTGATGTAATTTAATAACTATTAAACGAAACTCAGTAAATGCTGTTGCCGATTTTTTCTTATATTTATTTTTATTAATGTACACAAAACGTGGAAATCAAACCAAATAACAAATTACAGGTCTATACACTGTACATTTGTGACATTTTTATACCAGCAAGAAATTATGATCTAATTTTGAACCTAGTTATCTTTTGAAAATAAATTCTGTAATAATATTTTCATACGAAAACAATGGTAATAATAAAATGCCGTTTTCGTTATTTACCTAGATTACAGAGGCACGATCAAAGAATAGTTTTGGGTTGAGGAAGCTGAAATTCCAATTTCAGTCTTACGTGATAATACCATAAGAAAGGTATGAATCATTATTAAATAGAAGGACAGATCGGTTTCTATAGCCTTGGATGGCAGATGGTCTACCGCAGAAAGAAATAGCAACCTACTGCTGGAAAAATTAAATCTGCAATCAAAGTATACCTGACGTGGCACATAACTCTGTGACCTAGATCCACCAATAATAATCCATTTAATATCCACTTATTTAAAAAGAAAATGCTAAAAAAATGCCTACCACTTAAAATATAATAATGCCTTCGACAAAATTCTAATGTTAAAAATATTCGAGTTTTTTCTCGTCAGAGTCCATTTTGTATATTTACAAATCTACCATTCGTACCATGTATTGAATAATGTTATAACATCTGGTCTGGTGCTCCTGCTCTTCATCTCAAGGTTCTTGCAAAGAAGGATCTCTAATGTAATCGATCGTGACTTTGCATCTTGACTTCAGTCACTTTCACACAGACATGACACGGCTTCCCTCTGTCTTTTCTACAAATACATTTATGAAAACTGCTCTGACACTCATTTTTTTCTTGGTACACAGACTGGATGAATTTAAGCGTTCTATTAGATTGGCATCTGCGTCTCATCCATGTACTTTTGAAATAGCTAAATACAACAGTCTCTTCTTAATCAGTTGCTTATCTCGCACTTCACTTCTATGGAATTCCCTTCCGTTTAATTGTTCCATATTAAATACAACCATAAATGCACAGTCAATCGTCATTTTCTCTCTTCTTGAATCCAGTTCATCATTTGTCCTTTTCTCAATCCTCACTTTACTCAGTTTTTTTTGTCTCACTTTCACTCCTTATAACCCCCTGCGTAAGAGTGGGATCCCCGCTTTGTGGGGATGAAAGGATTAAAAAAACAAACAAATAATAGAGCAAATGTAAGCTCCTCTTGTTTGGAAATATTGGTTACTAATAATTTTCCCAACTGCATTATCTATAAAAAAAATAAAATTACATTAACTCCAAAAATATAGTACAACAAAAAAATATTATTTCCTACTGAAACCAGATTCCCAAAAGTTATAAAATAAAATGAATTCTTCATATGACGCATCATTAAACAAAACATGCCACCTGTTGATCTCATCTAACGTTTAAAACTTAACATATACTATAGAAAATCAAAAACTGACAACATTATAACTGTCAATAATACATCTATGAAATCTAAATTTCAAAACAGCAATATATTCTATAAATTTTGCTGCCCCGTTCAGTATCTTGGCTCTTGTGATGAAATGAACGATTACATCGAATACACGATGAGTAGAAGTCTAACAAAACACTTTAGGATTCTCTGTGACATAAAACAACACTTGAACATCAATAAATAACTGCCTGATCCCATTAATATAATTCTTGTTGATAATAAAATATTTGTAAATAAATCTAATTTCAAAAGGCATCTAATCGTTTGTCTTTATATAAAACAGATATTAGCTTGTCCCATTCTACAACGGTAGTAACGTGTTGGTCATCTTTTAAAGACGGTCTCAATATGGCATCACAAACACATTTCTAACACATTTTAGAATTTCTGCTTCTTCCACAAAATACAACTTAGAAGATAAACATAGATAAATATATTCACCAATAAATGCCTCAGGATCAATAATTCACCTTTTTCATTACATGTTCTCCAAAAAAACGGAAACTGGAAGAAGATTTTCATTGCTGACACATTTAATGAAACATAAATTAAAGAAAATTCCTACATTATACAATTTATATATCCGGAGACGTATATAAAACATATATAGCATTATCATAAACAATACATGATCAAGCAGTTTGCTTTTTTATCTGTTTCAACAGAAAATCTCACTATCGCCAACAATATATATATATATATATATATATATATATATATATATATATATATATATATATATATGAATTTGATTTTTGGGTGTAAGTTTTGAATGCTGTATGGAATTGGTTAATATCACCCTGAGGATTATCAAAAGATGCTCATCTAAGTATCTTTTCAAGATTTAGTGAATTGGATTTTTATATTTGCCCCCATATATTTTGTTCTATCTTTTCAAACTTCTAGGTAAGCTAATGTTAAATTTTGTTCCCATCTGTACCTAGAGTTTGGATATAGTTTTTTTGTCAAATTCAAAGGTGTTATTTTTAGAATTTTATACTTCGATTATGAACTCTTTAGTGAATCTCAAAACGTTTTTCCTCGTTCATGGGGTATGTTACTGTATAGGCTACTGATGTCAAAAGTTGCCAAATTCCCGGATCTAATTATCGTTATGTGGCTTTTAATTTGTTTAATATGGTTTTGCAATATTATGTCTATTAGGTTACTGACGCTAGTTGGACAGTTACCTGCTACTATTGGTCTGAATGTAAGGTCACTGGGGTTTGGGATGCTAATGTATTCAGATTTTTTTTGTATGTATAGCTGCCATTTATTTCACTAGTTTATGAACTTTAGCATTTTGTTTTTTGGTACAAAGTTTTTAGGAAATCCTTCTCTTTTTTGTTAATATTTTTTATTTTTTTTTTTAATTTTTTTTTTTTTTTTGTCTATGTTTTTCAATTACTTTGTAGCTTTTATCCTCTAAAATTTTTTTTTATAGTATTTCTGTCCATCCTGCCTTTTATAAATCATGACGACGTAGGCCCCTTGTTGGCCCATGTGAGTATCGTTTCGCTCTACTGACTGCATTTACATTTTTCATTTTTTTATTTTTTTTTTTTTTTATTTTTTTTTTTCCGTTTTTTAAATTTTTATTTTTCCCTCCTCCCTCCTCTCTACCGAAAGGCATTTTGTCCCAGTGATGCTACTTATTTGATAATTTAGTAAAGAATCCCGATCCGAAATGTTAACAAAAGTAAAAAACTAGAAAAATGGAAAATTGAATGTCTTCTACTGGATGTGATAATAAATCCGGGTAACCGTATTTTCAATTTCTTTTTAGAATAGACAATGGGACTTATACTAAGTTAAAACTTAATGTGATAAAGTATAGCCATTTGTGAACCAGGACTCCTTACCTGTTATCTCCCCCCTCAATCCTTCCCTCTGTTTTTGTGTCGTCCTTTTTTGTGTTATCTGTAATAGGAGTAGGTAGTCCCTTCTACCGCCCGGTCAACCTCCTCCCCTTCTATTGGACATGAGTGGGGGCTTACACCTTGTTTCTTGTCTAGGATGGGGTTCCCAGTACTGTCTTCTCTCTCCGGCCTCTGTATTAGTGCAGGTCTGTTTCTCCCGTGATGCGTGCAGTCTGTGGCAACATCTCTTCATTCTGAGGTACACGGCTGACAGTTCTCTGGTTGCTGTTTCCGACTGGTAGTTAGGAGCCCTAACTCTTGCGTAGCGTCTTGAGCAGCTGCTCTGATCAACACTTGTATAATACCGGGGTGTTTGTAGTGCCATGTCGCGCGTGGAAAGGTGTCCCTGCAGTCACCTCCGGTGGGCAGCCCTGAGGCCACATAATGATGCGGATTTTGCCAACTCCTCTCTGCCCGCGTCACGGTTGAAACTGTCTGTTTTCTCTTACCTCAGGCCTTCTCATCTTTGCAAATAAATCAACATGAGTTACAAAAAAAAACCCTCAACATTTCATTCTCCAACCCGGGCATTAAACCAGTCTGGATCTTTCCTCCTGAAACCACTGGCTCTCTGCAACCCCTCATCTATCCCCTCTTCTGATTCTCATTCTTCCTCTCCTCAGAACATCCGTCTTGGTGTCTATCAAGGAACATCTCCCCTGGCCAGAACCTCTCTTGAATCTTCTCATACAGTCTCCGTCTCTCTCTCCTCAATGCGAATCTTTCTTCTCCGCTCTCCATCCTCTCAAGACTGCCCGGATGTACATCTCAGACAACATAGACAAGGCTCTCTCCCTCCACCCGTTTGCTCACATTTTTGTGTTTGGAGACTTTAACGCCCATTGTGGCTCTATACTATTCCGCTCTTCTGATCTCTCGTTTTGCCCCAACCGGGTAAGTAAAGCCTCTCTACTCGACCTGTGCTATCTTCCTCTCCCGGTCAGAAAAGACTTCTATTATCTCCTGCTCCATGCACCCGTCAGTCTTGGTGTCTCCTCCCGTCCAGGAACATCTCCCCTGGCCAAAGAATCGGCCTTTCATCCCATCAAGTCCTCCTCTTTTTCGGCTGCTCATCGCCTGACCAGTCATACATAGCGACATGCGAGGGTCTCGTCGTATCCTCGATGTTGTCTGTATCTTTTTGCTTGATATATTGTCTGAAAGTGGAATTGCTTTTTCGCCATTCTCTCCTCTTTTGAAATCTTGTTGAAAGCATATCTCCCTAGCCCAGTCTCCATCCTCTCCCCCACCAGGTCGACGATACTTGATAAAGCCGTTTCACCACAATCATAGACAACTCCGTCTCTCTCTCCCATCCGTTTCCTCTTTGCTTGACATTTTCATTTTTTTTAATTTTTTATTTTTATTTTATTTTTTTTTTCCGTTTTTTAAATTTTTTATTTTCCTCTCCTCCTCCCTCCCTACACTCTGTGGCTTAATTTAAAAAGGAATCCCGCTACTAAAAAACTAGAAAAATGGACTTTGACTATGCAGGCATTCAAACGATGTTGTGACTTAATTTTGTCAATCTCCCATTCCTCCTCTTTTGAAATCAGATAGTTAACTTCCCCACCCAGTACTCGTTTTGCCCTCAACCGGGTAATCCTGACCAGTCAAAGCCTCTCTACTCGACCTGTAGCTTTCTTCTTCCTTTACCTCCATCCCAAGACTGTGAGATCCTGCAGCGCCTCGACAAGGCTCTCTCCCTCCACCGTTTGCCCTTTAACCCATCACACTCTGTGGCTTAAGAATGCTACTACTGACCATGCAGGCATTCAAACAGACCATGCGTTTTGCCCTCAACCGTTAAGTAAAGCCTCTCGGTTAACATCTCCTTTAACTCCTCCCCTATAAAGAACCTCCTACCACTAGAACTTCGTTCTATTATCAACGAGAACTGACTGGGACGCGTTCCGTGATTTCCTCCGCGATGTCCCCTGGGATGGAGTCTTTAAGGTCTCTTCCTGGGTTAAAGAAATGTGGGTTAAGACGCTCCTGGTCTTTCCTGGGTTGCTCAAGCCGCCATCGACGGAACCACTTTCATCCCGTCAACATGTCTGAAATATCTCTTTTGCCGCCGGGTTAAGACGTGTCTAAATCCTGCCCTGGTTTTCATCTCGCAAATTTGGCTCCAAAAGCGTCTCTGCAAGAGTCATTGAATAAGTGCAAACCCTCTATACATCCCTCTGTCTGTTCTACCTTTCATGGAAGTACTTCCACCCCAAACCGTTCAAGCGACATGTCTCACTTCACTGTCAATCAGACGTCTCTTTGCCGCCGCCTGTAACGTTTCCCTGAGTTATAATCTCCAGCTATTCAAGTGTCCTGTCAAATCTCCAGATTGCTAATCTCTACTACCCTTCCTTTCTTCTATCACTCCTATCTGGCTTCGAATGAAGGAAAAAAAAATGTCTGACTGCAATAGATTAAAAAAAAAAATGTCTATTGCCGCCGCTCGTAACGATTTGGCGTGTCCAAATGATGCTAAGTCACTATTTGCGGCTCGAATGAAGCGTCTCTCGCAAATTTGGCTCCAAAGATTTGTCTCTGCAATAAGTTGAATAAACCCCTCTATACCTCCTCTATTCAACCAGTTCGAAGTCTTGACCTCCTCTACCGACAAGGCTGAATGCTTTGCTCGGAAATTTTCATCCAACTCGACGCTCGACTCTTCTGGTGTACCCATACCCGACTTTCCTCTTAGAACTGAGGCCATATTGAGTGGGTTAAACATAACCCCAACCTTGGTACTGGGTGTTATCTCCAATTTAGATCTCAACAAGGCGAGTGGTGGAGATGGGATACCAGCCATTGTCTTAAAGAAATGCGCGCCTGAACTGGCGCCCGCCCTTTCGAAACTATACAACTACTGCCTCAAGGAATCTTGTTTTCCTGACTGCTGGAAGTCCTCTTCGATTGTTCCTGTCTTCAAGAACTCCGGCGACCCCTCTGACCCTTCCAACTACCGTCCTATCAGTCTCCTTCCCTCTTCAGCAAAATCTTCGAAGCTCTAATCAATACCGGGGTGGTTAACCACCTCATCCAATAATCTGCTCTCAGACAAGCAATATGGTTTCCGCTTTGCCAGATCTACAGCCGATGTGCTCACAGCCATCACGGAAACAGTCTACCGAACTCTCAAAATAACGGGAAGCCCGAGCCGTGGCACTAGATATCTCCAAAGCATTTGATAGGGTTTGGCACGCCGGCCTTCTCCGCAAGATCAGGGTTATGGCATTACGGGTCAATTATATAACGTAATACAATCATT
The DNA here is from genome assembly GCA_903632075.3 of Acanthosepion pharaonis. Lineage (NCBI taxonomy): Eukaryota > Metazoa > Mollusca > Cephalopoda > Sepiida > Sepiidae > Acanthosepion > Acanthosepion pharaonis. The sequence continues at coordinate 751,646 of CAHIKZ030001125.1, read as the reverse complement.
CCTGTCAAACCGTGAATTGAAGGTCGTTCACAACGGATTCTCCTCCAGTTCCTACCCCACGAACGCAGGAGTTCCTCAAGGCTCCATCCTAGGCCCCCTCTATTCCTTATCTATATAAATGACCTTCCTGACGCCGTAACTTCTCAAGTCGGCATCTACGCGGATAACACCACAATTTATTCCTGCCTCAAAAACAAATCCAGTCTCGCTGACAAAACTCACCTTGCCGTGCGCCTCGAAAAGGACCTCCAATCGATTGTGAACTGGGGCATGATTTGGCTGGTCAACTTCAACGCTTCGAAGACTAAACTGCTCTCTATTAATCACCACAGAGGCCTTCCCTTCCCTCCATTATAATGTCTGACGCTCAACTTCCCGGAAGCAACTCTCTGCGGCTTCTCGGTCTCACGTTGACTGCTGACCTGAGATGGAATAAATACATCGAGTCAATTGCCTCGTCCACTGCGAGGAAAGTTGGCTCCCTGAGCCGTGCTGGGAAGTTTTTCTCCCTGAGTCGATCCTCCAGATATACAAATCCACAATTCGCCCTTGCATGGAGTATTGCTGCCATATATGGTCTGGCGCCCCTTCTGTTTGCCTCAGGGGTTCTTGATAGGCTCAGAGGCGGATATATAATATGGTTGGCCCTACCCTGGCGTCTCGTCTACAGTCACTTTCTCACAGACGCACCGTCGCCTCCCTCTGTCTGTTCTACAAATACTTTCATGGAAATTGCTCCGAGGAACTGCATTCGCTGGTTCCCCAAACTTCATGAGTTCAAGCGCCCTACGAGGCTGGCATCCCGCTCTCACCCCTTCACTGTCAGAAACTCATAAATGTAGCCGTCTCTTCTACTCTAATAGCTTCATGTCTCGCACCTCTCGCCTGTGGAACTCTCTTCCCTTCTCCTGTTTCCCTGAGAGTTATAATCTTCAGCTATTCAAGTGTAATGTCAATCGACATCTCCAGTTGCCTTAATCTATCTACTACCCTCATCCTTTCTTCTATCACTCCTATCTGATCTTCCTATTTTCTGTAACCCCTTGCGTCCTAGTGGCTCCCCCCGCCTTGCTTGGGGTGAAATGCTTAAAAAAAAAAAAAAAAAAAATTATGTTATTATTTTTTTTCAATGTTCTCTAAGGCTAGTCGTTGTCTATATGTGAGGTTGTCGAATGGTTTGGATTTTTCCTGTAGGTCGAGGTTCCAGAGTTTTTCAAAAAATATTTAGCTCATTGGTATTGTTATTTTTGTTTGGGAATAAATTGGTTTTTTTTTTACCAGTGACTCATCTGTAATATTTTCGCTATTGTTAAATATTTCTCTTAGTCTCAATTTGCGTTCAAATTCCTTAAGGTCTTTTTTTTAATCTACTATATTGCTTTTATGAGCAGGGCAGAATTTTAGGCCCAATTTCAGTAGGTTGATTTCGTCATTTGTAAGTGTATATGTAGATAGGTTTATTATTTTGGGTTTTGTGTCATCTAAATTGGTTTTCTTGTTCGGACTGGGGCTTCTAGAAAATAATGATTGTTTCTTTTAATATATCTAGGGTTTTCTAAGAGATACCTTCTTCCTGTACATTTTGAGTTTTCGAGCCAGTGAGAGTTTTCCTTGGTAAAATTGAAGTTGTTGTTTCTCGATTGCTCTATATAGGTGTGTTTGCTTTTGTTAGGGGGCCTGTTCCAGGTGTTCCTAGGTTTGTTGTTTTTGTATGGATTGTATGTGGATTGTGTGTAGAACTTTTTGGGAAATTCTGTTTGTACAGGTTGTCAGGTTTGGTTTGTTGTGCTAGGTGGTATTTGTAAGAGTTGGTTGTGTGAATGTGTGTGTGTTCTGATCTTTGTCTGTTTGTGTTATGGTGTAGTGGTCTGTACAGGTTTGTTTTTGCGCTGTTCAGTGTATGTTCATGATTGTATTTTTTATGTGGGTGTGAATGCGTGCGGTGGTAGTATGTATTGGGGTTCCTGCTTTGTGTATGTGTTTGCGTGTAGTAGAATGTGTTAGGATAATCACTTTTTGAGTTTGTTTGTGGATATGTTTGCGTATGGTAGAATGTGTTAGAGTGCTTACCTAGTGGGTCTGTTTGTGTGGGGGGTGGGTAGGGATTCGGGTTTTTGACTGTTGGGTGGTTTTTTCTGTATTTGCTCATGATTGTTTTCTGTTGGGTATTGGATTTTTTTGTGAGGTTGGACTGTATTTTTTTGTTTTTGTCTTATTTGCCAATTTTTCTTTACTTGGTAATGCTTTTAACCAGGTTATCTTGCTTTCCAAGATATTCCGAGATTTTTCTTCCTCTTTCTTACATTTTGACTCCCATTATTCAAACAGGAATTGGTGAGTTTCTTTTGGACATAATTCCTTGATTTTTGTTAATAATTAGTTATCACGAGCACGCACCCAAACCCCACACAGCTTAGGAAGTACGTGTGTGTGTGTGTGTGTGTGTGTGTATGTATGTACTGATTGCTTGTGGTGGGATGGTGTGTATATGCGTATGTGTATGTATGCGTGTATATGTACAAATGAGTTTACTAATTCCTCGTAGTAAGACAGTATATGTACGGAGGTGGAATATACGCACGCATATATACACGCATGCGGACAGAAATACACAAAAATGGAAACAGATCCAAGAACACATAGGGGTCAGTAAAACATAATAATAAAATGCCGATAAGTAATTCATCATTTCTCTTGGACCAACCTTAATTGTTTTATGACCCTTCGCGTAGAACTCTTCACTGCCAGTTCAAGAAAGACATTCGGATTACTAACACAAAAACAGAAAATGACTCATATCGAGAATATTTAACGGTGAAAAGCATAAGGAAAAAATAATTATTTTTTAATAATATGTGGAAATCTCTGCTTTTACCTGAAGACGGTCGCGAGACCAGAAACGCGTTTAGTAAAATTATGTAAAACAAAGCATAATATTTTTTCTAAATAAATCTACATTACAAGCGAAAACTTTTGCGGCACCTCTCTTCTCTTCTTTTTAATATATACATATATATATATATATATATATATATATATATATATATTCGGTGTAACAAAAATAATTTTCCAAATTTTGGAAGCGGGTTCCTCACATCAAAACAAGGACAAAAATCTATATAAACATATATGCGCAGCAAAGCCTTCGTTTTTTGAGTAATTAAAGCTAAAGGAAGCTTACAGTTGATGGTGTTTTGGTGAATGAGAGTCAATTATATTTATCATTCGTCTACATTTATGCCTAGTACGCCTACCACGAATAATGGTCAGTAAAATGATCCGACCAATGCATGTTTTTGTAGAAGAAAGCGGGGGTCATTTTGAATATATTTTATAAGTGTTGAAGTACAACGATAGACTTTTCAACATATGTTTATATAGACATTTTACCTTGTTTTGGTGTCAAAAAGCGGCCCCAAATGTTGTAAAAGTATTTTGGGGATTTTACATTTAAGAGCATCTACTGTACACCTTAAACTTAATAACTCAAAACCGAAGAATCTGCGGATATTTTTTATAGGGTGTTTTGTTCTTTTTTTCGTATGGATAACTCTACCCCAATGCTTGTAAAATAATTTTTCGATGTAGTCTCTCTCTCCCCCTCTCTGTCTGTCTGTCTCTGTCTGTGTCCCTCTCTCTCTCTCTCTCTATATATATATATATATATATATATATATATATATATAATCTTATGCATCATAAAAGCAAGCGGCGCTCTCCTTCTCTCAATATATATATATATATATATATATATATAGAATTTGAAGGGAAAAAATAATGTCTAGTTATAACATTCTCTTAAAAAAAACGCAGTTATATGCCTCGGCACGTAGTCTACGAGGTGGTGAAATCCTTGCCTGTGCATTTCTATACAGACACGTTCCAGATCTATTCCTAACAGCGTTTGTGTTGGGTGTGTCAGCCAGCGAATTATTTTTAGCATTATTTCCAACACATCTCCGTCCATGCTCTCTGGGCTTTAAATCTGCCAATCTCAGGCGTGAGGTTCAGTGTATTAACTGCGGGTAATCATCTAAATGTTTTTGGAACTGGATGCCGGTCATGCTGACAGAAATCATCACCTCCAGGGTAGCGAGCATCAGGTGATGCAGTTGGTTTGTAACGTGATTCCTCTATTATATTGGTGGTCTTTGTGAAATCACTGCACCCGATGACAAATCCACTGTTACTTTGCTCAACACATGAACGGAAACTAGTGATCTCTTCCTCATATGAAAACAAATGTTTGCACAAAAGTGATAGAAAATATAATCGGTTTGATCAGATGACACAATGCTATACTTCTACGATCCAATGCTAATGTGTAGATGTGCTGGGGATGTAATGAATGGAGGCTGGGAAAAAGAAATCAGTATGTTCGAATTTCAGTCGGGTTCATTTTTCTTAATCAATTCACCCCAAGCATCGCAAGAAAGCCACTCGGGTGCAAGGGGGTTAGAAAATATGAGAAAAATTATTTTGGAAGAGGACAATAAAAGAATACGAATTAAGAATCCATTGGATAATAACTGACATTGCATTTGAATTTTTGAAGGTCAAATTTGACTGGGAAGCAAGAATCTGGAAGAGAGTTCCACACGTGAGAGGTGCGATGGAAGAAATTGTTTGCATAGAACTTACGGTTACATTTAATCATTTCAGCTGCGACTTTAGCTCCAATCTAGTAATGCGATTAAATTTATACTTACCATAGAAAATCATATGATTTGAATAATGTTACATTTTTTTATATGCGCAAATACGCTTTGTAAAAATATGAATTCATTTCTCAACAACTAATAGCAGGAATTGTGTCGGGCAGTGTTGCCCTTACTTATCCTGTTAACATTCTTTTCATTCTTATATTAGGAGGTTCTAATGAATAAAATGACATGGGAGTGGCAGCATTTACCTGTACATTCAAAATGTGTGGAAAGAGCAGTTAAATTAAGTAATGAAGCTTCAGAAATTTTATAGGGACAAGAAGCAATGCATGAGTGCATTTTTACTAAATATTCTATTAAGAGGTTCATTTACTTCAAAGCCATGAAAGAATAGATTTAAAAAATGACATTCATCAACTTTGAAGTGACACACTGGTTAAATTTGATTAACCCCTAACAAAATAGAATTTGTGAACCTCCTCTTGCAGATGGATTTTCAAATAATGAACTGCAGGAAGTTCTAATGAATAAAATGGCATTGAAGTGACAGTATTTACCATTAAATTCACAAACTGAGGAAAGAGCAGTTAAATTAACTACTGAAGCTTCACAAATTTTATAGGGACAAGACGCGAGACATAAGTGCATTTTTACTAAATCGCCAAGTAATAACTATATTTACTTCAAAGCCACGAAGAATAGATTAAAGAAAAAAACATTTATCAATTCTGAACTGACACACTGGTCAGATTTGATTAACCCCTAACGAAATAGAATTTCTGTACCTCCTCTTGCAATGGGTTTCCAATAATGAACTTCAGGAGGCTCTAATGAATAAAAGGACATTTGAGTGACAGCAATTAACTGTACATTCAAAAGTTGCGGAAAGAGCACTGAACCTTCACAAATTTTATAAAGACAAGAAGCAAGTCATATGTGCATTTTTCCTAAATCATCAATTAAGAGCTTAATTTACTTCAAAGACACGAATATATATTAAAAAATGACAATCATCATATCTGAAGTGACACACTCGTCAAATTTGATTATCCCTAACAAAATAGAATTTTTGAACCTCCTCTTGCAGATAGCTTTTCAAAAAATGTAATGCAGGTGGTTCTAATGAATAAAATGACATTGGAGTGGCAGCATTTACCTGTACATTCACAAGGTGTGGAAAGGAGCAGTTAAATTAACTACTGAAGCAAATTGTAGATGGACAAAAAGCATGGCATAAGCACATTATAATTAAGTTATTGTGTCATCAAATAAAACCTTCATTTAATTCAGATGGAAATTACACTGAACAGTTTAGGTATTGTATGATGAAATATGTCACAGAGTGCAGTAGTTTCATTTCGGTTTTCTATAAACAGTGCAAAGTTTTTAAAGAATTCTCTATTAATTTCTGCCCAGCAGGATGATGTGGGTCACATAAATTTTTATCTATTTTTAATTAATTATAACGTAACAAATGGTACAATAACTTATTCATTGATTCGCCTTTTTTGTAATCTTTTACAATTTTTACAGTTTTCATTTATCTTATAGAGTAAAAACGAAGTGTTTTGCTTGTGGTGATTCATAAGAATTTTCATTTGAATATATTTTTCCATTCAATATATCTAACAGAAAAATATCAATTTTATTTGGATTTCTTCATGAAATAGTTAAATTATTTTGAGGATTGTATGCAAAAACCTGCGGATATTAATTATGTCTGTACATTTTTTCAGAAGATTATAAATCTAAAGGCAAAATTTTAAAAATCTTGAACGTAATCGCTGTTGGCAATAATTGTAAAGTCAGGCCCCAACTTTTGAGTGTAATGCGAAGTTTCTAAAGAGGTGAAAAATCAACCTACCCTAGTGATCCATAATTATTTCCAAAATGTTGACGAGGAGTTTTTCTTTCTTCGTCGTTGAAGTAGATACTAATTTTAAATGGTTGTCTTTTAATTATAAAAACCGAATCGGAACAAAGTTTCGTTTGATTGCAAATTGATCAACCGAGATTTAAATTTATCTTTGATTTTATAGAATATTATCAGAAATAAAAAAAAAATCATAGTGTGGAATGAAATGAGGAAATATTAATCTCCAAAATTGGATTTGTTATTAATTAAAATTGCAACTTCATTGTGATGATCTTTTTCACTTTCCGTCTTTAGGGATCGATTGCCCTTTTGTTTTTAAAAGTATTCATGCTCTCTGATTTGATTTGCATTGATATTCTGAATATAAGTCACCCATCTATTTACTTTAAAGATCTATGTTTCTAAGTAAAACGAATTTAATTATTATTTTTATTTTAATTTGTGTTCCGATTAAATTTAATTAATTAATTCAGATCATAACAAAAGTCGTTTATCTTGAATATATATTGATTATTGACTGTCCGGTATTGCTAATATTATTTTTCAATTTACATTTGTTCACAATATTTGCATTGTTTCGACTGTCGTCTTCATATTGGTTGCCATATTCACGACGTTTCGGCCGTTTGTACACTTCATTCTTCCTCAATTGAGTGGAAATTCGAAGTGAACCCTTTATTTCGTCTACCCGTCTAATTTCACTTGCCATGCCTCTTCTGGGTGTCTCAGTATCAGTTATCTCCCTTTAACAGAACTCTCTTGGTTTTTTGTTCATTTCAGATGTAGTCAGGTATTGAAAACTTCGGGTAAAGTCGCTGGATTCAACCAAAGTTTTTGTCCACTGAGGTATGTGTCCTTGAAAGATAGACAAAGCGTACAATAGCTGAAAAGGCAAGGAAGATGAGGTCAGCAATCCGAAAAATGTAAATAGCGTAAATAATTACATTACCTCATCTCAGAAATATAGACAAATATTAGATTTGTTTATATTAAACGATTGTCTAGTCTAACTTAGAGTCGAGGAAGCAAAAGAAGTCAGATATATTTTCGATTTTTATATTGAAAATAATCGACCACAATAAAATAAGTGTTAATTTATTTCATAAAATACTGATTCTCACGATTAATTTCTTATTCAGATAAGATTTCGGTTCAATTCTATTTCGCTTTATGGTAATGAAATACTTTTCTGTTATCAGTTGCTTTTTATGCATTTAAACGTCACATCTTTCTTGTTTTGTGTATCTTGTTTGATGAATAGTTCTTTGATTCTTTTAACGAAAATAGAAAAAAATAAGCAGTGACAAGGACCGTGAGATATTCATCTTTTTGCGTGGTGTATGAAAATGCACGGCGTTTATGTCTGCAGCTCAAGATAAATAGAATAAATGTTTCACCAGACGATGGTTATTCACAATAAATATTTCTTTACGTGTCTAATTCTTATAATTTTAGAGTAATCCCGTATGCGAACACAGAGAATAGGAATCTTATAATAATTGTGTAAATATGTAGGCATATTCATAAAAAATAAATCTTACTTTTGATTCCTTGGATAGACATAAGCATTAATCCGAAACTAGAAGACGTTTGTTTGGATCAACTGGCAATGTGAATTTGGTGCATGTATGTCAAAACTTTGAAAAAATATCTGTTTGTCTTTTCATAAGATTTGATCTGATGACATGAATATTCAGCTGAAATACTGATATCTTTATCATCCAGAGTAGATTCCTTAGTTTCACCAGAATCCAAACTTTCACCAAACACGGACTTTCATGCCAAGCTACGTACAGGGGGGCGGTTTAATTCAATCGATAAGGGTCAAGTTCCAATCAGCTTCTTCTATAGAACTTTTACTTTTTTGAAGTAACTCTCAAAAGAAGGTTTCCTCAGTCACTACAATTTTAATATCTTCAAGTTTAAGATTAAACTTTATCTATCCTATATATTCTTATAATAAACACTTGTTACTTTCCCTTTTCGTCCCCATACAACAAATTCAATCAGTAACCCTAAACGCGAGTGGCTCCTTGATTGACTTGGATAACAAGATTTACATCTTTTAAACGCGAAATAGTGTCCTAATCTTCGGATAGAGTTCCAATCGTTCTTCATCAAGTGCTTGTCTATCCAGGTAACTTGAGAAAATATTGAACTGAACCTTGATGGTGATCGATAGTCACTTGATTAAAGCCGGTGTGCACAGTGATAATAAGAATAAAGATGATGATAATCTTCCATGTATGAATTATGTAAAGAAGGACAATTCCTCATCAAAGATATGCAGATAAATTCATTATTTTATTGCTCATCCATTTTAGTTTCCACAAAGCAATTTTCTTGAAATATCAGACGTCGTCAAAACTACTTATATTCATTTCTTTCAGAAATGGCTTCCACATCAATTCCTATTCCCCTTTTATCCACCAAGATTTGTCTAGGTATACTGATTGATCGGCTCCATCAACAGCGCTATCATTTGATACCGGTTTCTATCGGAAACTTGCATTTTCCGGTTGGCAAATGATTCACTTTACACAATATACCTTATATAATATACCTTTCCAGTGGTGTCCGGGAAAGGGCGGATGACTACTAGGAATAGACTAGATGACAAATTGAAAAGTCAATTGACGGTGAGGAGAGACCACAAATTAAGGCATTCCTGGGCTAGAAACCCGGTATGCGGGATCGACCTTTTGCTACAGACACACAAAATAATAAACACCTTCAAGGGATCCCGAGAGGGAGTGAAATGAGATCCCTATTAGGACGAACAACCGGAAACGAACCAAACCTTACAACCAAGGACAATGATTATGACTTGCTCATTCGGGAAAAATGCAAGAATATCCGCGACCTAAAAATCCATGAAGCCAAAATGAAAGGTTGAATGGAAACTCTCCAGATTCAGCACACAGGAAATACAGGGCCGGGAACCTCACCACAGAGCCGAGTTCTTCCAGGCAGAGGCGCAAGTATCCCCAGAATTACCATCTGAGACATTTCGGGAAAAGATCAAATGGCTTGCGGCCGTCGACCAAAAAGGTTTGGCAGGACTTAGACTCAAACATCAGCGAGATACTGAAGTTAATTTCAAAGGGCTTGGTGGATACACGTTTAAGAAAAACATAATCAGCTACGCTTCAGAGCGCTTCGGATTCGAGGAAAAGAAAACAAAATGAAAATCTGAAGAAAATCGAAGGGAAAATAAAATAAAAAAATGTAAAGTGGAATGAAAAGCTATCCAAAACTTGAGTGGGAAGGGAAAAAAAAGTAAAAAAAAAAAGCGGAAAACACATAATTACCTTCCAAATCTCCGATGAGTATCCACATAAAAAAAAGTAAAAGTAAAAATCCAACGTAAACAACTTAAATAGCACTCACACCATTGCGATTGGCCGTTGGTCAATTCCAATCAAATGCCTGATAGAGGGGTATGGTTTGCCTAATATAAATCAGTGTCTGGAAGTCTGTTAATTTAGCATGGGGCGGGGGACATCAGAGACTGATCAACTCTGATGGGGTCGACTTGGAGAGGGTAGTATGATGTTTGAAAAACCCGTCACTGCCCATTGACGAAATTAAGAACATCACTGACGACGTCCTCCAGCGCTAAAATGCGTATATTCAAAGTAATGTCGGGTGTTTAAATGTTTCCGGGAAATGTCTAGAAAAGCGTACATAGGTTCCTAATTTCTCTCAGTGCTTAATATACCCGGGTTTATTTGCTTTGTCATCTAAAATTTCCCCTTTTCCCAATTAAAGTTTTTAACCTAATTTTTTCGCCGCTTTATCTTCCAAATTTTCTTTCTTGGTGCAGTCTTTATTACTTTCGTTCCAATATTTGCTTAATATACATGGTCACGCTAACATTCGCTTTATCTTTGCACAAAATCTGTTTCACAGCTAAATTAATACAGACCCTTTCAATCAATTGTTTATAAAGTCCCAAATTTCAATGTATTGTTAAATGCTGGACGGTTGATTTCTGTAACTTCAACATCTTTCATTTCTGATTTGGATATTATTTAGATATACAACTATTTTTTACATAAGTTTATTTCAAGGAGTCGTAAAGCATTTCTGCTGCCGCCATGTAAAATACCCGATACTCTAAATAATATATATGGGGTAATAATTTTATAAAAAATTGTAAAACTACTGTACGGTCGAGCAAAATAATTTTAAACTTCCATAATTCACCGAGAAATGCGAATAGAATTTTACAAATTTTCTTATGCGCAATTTATTCAGATATATGTTGTACCTCCAGGAAGCAAAACCGATAATATCTGTGCAAAATATTATACTTCTGGCTAGTAGGAATTGTTCAAGGCGCCAGATTCATATAAATAGATGACTGAATGTATTGTTTTTATTATATAAGCAGTAAGACGTTTTTTCTTCATTCGCTCAGGTCATTTCAATAATCAAAATCTAAGTAACAAAATTTATTTTCATGTTGATATTTTGCGAAGAATAAAATGCCTCAACACTGATATCCAGGACTGTAAGCACATGAAAAACGTTACTTCCCCGATCCAGGGAAATTATGGGACGGATTCACAATAATTTGTTTACATGCCTTCAACGACATTCTAAGAGTTAATATCTACAATCGATAGCTAAAATTCTAATTAAATTGTTGCAGAAAATATGCTGAAAACATTCAGATAATTTATTCAGCGCGTACATATTTATCTTTTTGTTTATACCAAGGAAACTACTTCGAAGAAGTCAGCGGAAACTCGGAGTTTGGGCAATTAAGTATTTCTTTCAAATTACCCGGGATTGTTATTGATCCAGTATATAAAGAAACGCATGGTGAAACGCATACGTTTGTGTAAGTGTGTGTAAGTGTGTGTGTGTGTGTGTGTGTGTGTGTGTGTGTGTGGTGTAATACACACTGTCAAAATTGCCTAGAAACAGGAACATCAGTGTAAGTAAGGTAAGTATATAGCGCAGTGACTTTGCAAAACGTTCAGACATCGGGCCTTCTTATACTAAAAGATCTTGGAATGTCAATGATGAGAAATTTATTAAGGTTTCTGCCTGAGAATTACATTAAATTAGCATGGACTTAACATCCAGGAATTATCATGGAAAATAAAGACTACAAAGAAACATACAATTAGAAAATCACTGGCGAAATTTCTTGTGGACAAAATTGAGAGTATAGAGAATTCAACACTCACAGGGCATATAGAAGGTAAACGAAGCAAGGTAATGAACGAATTACGTACTTAACCAAAAGCTGAGCCGGAACAAAACGTGATAATTAAGGGACAAATGTTGCTGATAGCAAAAGAAAATGAAAGGAGTCTGTGGAGATGTATGATAATTGTAAAGGTATAGCCTATAGAAAATATCTGTAAATGACGAAGGTAGACTCATGTTTTTTTCTCAGAGGAATCACTTCAAAGAGAATATTAATAATATCAGTTGGAAAGCTGACTATAGTGGCAATTTCAGTTTCCCGTTTCAATATTTATTTTCTTCTTTTTATATTTTGTTTCCTTTCAGAACGTAGGCGAATATCTTTTGTCCGTGTTCTGTCATTCATTTACAAATTTATTCAAAAGGTTCCTAAGACTCCATGTTGAGTACAGGTCCGTATCATTAGATTCGCTCATTGTTGATTAATTTTTATGGCATAGAGTTGCATGCGCCACACTAATTCTTTCTTTGGGTGGATATGTGATTCTAGTTACTATCTTTGGTAACCATGAAGAGTTCTTTATTTATCTTATTTGCAGTTTTGGAACTGATCCTTTTCCTTGAACAGACATATTACTGGCTCACCATTGCTGTTCTATCTGAAATAAAACCTCGAAGATCAGTTACCGTCTTTGACAAGTTTAACCTTTTTAAAGGTTCTTATTATTCATTCTGCCGTGTAATATGATAAATTAATTGCTGTCATAGGTACATTACCTATTGTTTCGTACATACACTCACGCACACACATGTATGTATGTATGTATGTATGTATCTCTCTCCACACACACACACACACACACACACACACACACACACACACACACACACACACACAGAGTTCCCTCTTTGAACCAGAGGATGAAGAGGGCTACGCACGACGGACATGCTACAGAAAGCGCTGCTCGAAATTATAAAAGATTCACTGGCAGTCCGTTGTATTTTCATAACTGGATTCTGCATGACTCACCCGATGTGTTTCACCTCCAACCAAATCTTGGAATAGGGAATGGATGATGGTGCAGGTTTTGGTGTAACCGGAAGCTTCTCGTCCTAAAACTGCACATTAACTGCGAAATTAGTCTTCATCAGCATCATCATAACGATCATAAATGATGCGATCATCAAAATAGAAATTAAATTCTTGGATATGAGATAACACCGACGATAACAATATATATATATATATATATATATATATATATATATATATATATATATATATATATACAGACGATCCTTAGAAATCCATTTGGTTATAATTTATTTCATGAATGTATACAAATATTCATCTCTTTAGACCGAAAATTTATTAAAAAAAACTCAATTCTTATATTAAAAAAAAACTTCAGTTGAAGTGATGTATATTTATTCATGAAATAAATAACCGAATAGAGTTTTAAGGATCGTCAGTAGATATTATTTTATTGCTGTGTTTGTTACATTGAGATCTTTTTTGGATTCATGTCCTCCTTTGAATTGTCTCTACCAATTATCAACGGATATATATATATATATATATATATATATATATATATATATATATATATATATATATATATATATATATAACAAACAAGTGTGTCTAACAAACAAGAACCTACCAACATGTCAGGGTACTACCCATTTAAATACGAAGCCCTATTAATTCTTTTTATTTAATTAAACATTGGCTTAATTCTTTAAGTTCTTAATTCGGCATGATGAACCTTCGTATACTTTTTTGATGCGAAATTTAAAAATACACCCTTCTTAAGTGTTTCTTCTTATAAAGTGACGTCCAAGAACACATAATTATGAAATGTGTAAGAAACCGATTTTTGTTTTCGGATACCTCCTTAAGAATCAAATTAATATGAATTTCCATTTCAAACAAAGCATATCGCTAAACTTCTGAAGTACTCGAACGAAACAGATCCTTTCTCTTTCATGTATAGTAAGAATTAATTTTATAAAAAAAATACACTTATCCTTTTAAGCAAAAGAAATTATTCACTCGTAATTCTAAACATTTTCTTGGCGGTCAGTGGGACAAATTATAGAGGAAAAAAATGAGACACAGAATTGTTTTTCAAATTATAAAAAAATAAAACAAGAGTTTACCTTTAATTATTGCAGTATGTATACATGAATCTGGAAATAACTTCACGTGAACAGAGGCGAAAAAAATACCCCCAATGAATAGAAAAACAGTGTTTTCAAACAAAATAACTGTTTCATAATACTCTCCCAATATTGAAGAGTAATCAGTTAAATCGAGATATCTGAATTCTGCCACCTTTTGCACATCCACAGTAAAAATAATCTAACATTTGCTAAAAAATAAAATAAAATTCTTTTTAAAAAGGTACACACATATTTTATATCATTCAATTCTTGAAAC
>CAHIKZ030001125.1:682500-727500 GCA_903632075.3 Acanthosepion pharaonis | reverse complement strand
GCATTGTTCAGGTTGAGTAGGTGTCATAATAGCACTGCTCTGTCTAGATATGTATGGGATATAAGAAGTAAACAAACTGAAGATATGATGGAGAAAAGTAAGATCTTTGCATGAGGGGTGGGGAGAAATACTTGCAGATTGTACTGGAGGGAAAATGCTGACGATCATAATGTTTCCGAACCCAGTTCGCTATTGAATAAGAGAGCGGGGATTATGACGATATTTTCACGCAAAAAAAAAAAAAAAAATTATAGCTAATATAGAACCCGGATGACATTCACATCAGCGGCAGCAAAAAATATAAGCCATCCACATTTAAGACGTAAACCATGAGCGGCATACGATAAGTTTGAACTTGACATGGTTTCGTCTTTTATTCTAACCTTAAGAGATTTTCAACTTTATCAAAATGTCTCCGTCTACAAAGAATGTCTCAAATAGTGTGAGATTGAAGGTTTGAACTGACTGGATATGTCAATCATTTGAATCCGCACTTTAATTCTTAACAATATCCTTAAAACTTAATGTGTATATACAATGTGTCATTCTAACTGTTACGTTTAGATTCTAAACACAGAAACAGGCTAATAAAATATCACAAGGATAACGGATAAGACAATATGAGGGATTACTCTAATCTAGATTAGAAGATTAGGAAGAAATAAACATGTTAGTCATGTAACCAAGGTAAAAGTTATTGAAATGATTAAACATAAGTAAAACGGAACATGACACGACAAAAAAAACATGGATTTAAAGGCTAGCTGTTGGGTGCCTAATTCGTAAAACAATGAAAAGAGTAAAAGATGAGGAGAGAGATAGAAATTGGAAGATATCATTGTAAAGCATAGGAGGTGACAACACTTTCAAGGTCATCATGGAAGACAAGCTCTTTTCCCAAAACCTAACAGAATGCTGATATTAATGGTAATCTATACCTAATCAATCTTTCCGAATAAAATGAAAAACAAGTAATAATTACGGTTTCAGTAGATAAGATAGTTTCGTATTTCTGCATAGCAACAGCTGCCTGTGCTCAAACACAAATATTAATAACATTTCAAATGCTAATATTCAAAGATGAGTGTGATTAGGGTAACGGCTATTGGGCATGAATAGTTCACGGGAGAGTTGAATTCAAAATACCCGGACAATTGACCTTGGAAAAGCTATCAATCTGCCTTTTTCTTTTCTGTTCTCGAATGAATAACACTAATAATTAGCTTCTTGTAACTTGACTGACACCCAGTATGTCTGAAGAGTAATTCTGAATTTAAGACCGTAATGAGGACAACAAAAATAACACATGTTAATACACAGGCACAAAAGAATAGAAATTTATGGAAAGAAATGTTCACCTACATCCCAAGGCATTTTAAAATATATAGAAAAAATATCGCAGTGTATTTGAAATCTTTACGCGACACAATCTCTCATGTATGCTTGTACCTTATCACCTACAATTTTGAAATATATATTAAAACAAGGACCTTTATAAATGGGTCTATACATGAAATACCAATATCTTGAGATGTATCATATGACGAAATCGCTAAGTGTGTATCAGGAGTGCAATCGAGTAAAGTATTTTTTTAATAAATTCGCGTTTAAAACTGTGTGTCGAATCTCTCTTTGTTAACTATATTCGGGATGAAATGGGGAAATTTCTACTTTTCCATGCTTCAAAAAACGACAATACCTGACAATTAAAGACTTATTTTTTTTTACCATCCGCCCCTGTGCGTATGGGTTTCCTGCCAAATTTCTTGCCAACGCGGAATCATTTCCTAGGGACGATATTCTAGCAAGATAACAGCATTGTTCTTTTCCCCGTGACATCACTCAACAAAGAACGGCACTAAACGATTCTTTGTATAAATGTTTGAAATTCCTACAAGATTTATTACATGTCGGTGTTGGAACGTTCGTGTCTCTCCTCTCAATTTTACATCCATCCAATTGTCAGTCTCTCATTCTACCGCAAAAGAATGATATCTGATATTGGCAAGAGACGACCACTTATCACTTCTGATCACGAAATCTAATGGTTATTTATTCTGCCAGGCAAAAACGAATATTCGTGTGAGAAGCAAATCTTTGTAATGAAGTTGTTACGGACGACTTCAAAATGTGTCAAAATAGAGGTGATAACACCAGGAGCTTCAAATTACAAATTGTCCTCTAAACATATAAATACAATGCAGTGGCAAGAAATATCTACGCTTTTTGTTAACTTAATAGTTAGGAATTAATATCTGAAGGTGTTGAAATCCACTTTATGACCTTGGCGGCCGACAATTTTCTAAAGATTATAGAAATACTTATATAAAGATATTAGTGAAGACGCGTTATGTTTAGTGGTAATGCGGAAGAGGAATAAATGTAAGATAATTCAGTTTAGCATTTCTTTCAATTGATGGCGGAAAGGAATATAAATGTACAAATGTTGCGTTTTACTTACCCAGAACAATGACAAACAGGGCATTTCTGAAATACGACATTATCATAGTGAATAAAAATCCTACAGACGGTTAGATAGTAAGAGAATGATATATACAATGGAAGCTGAAAACATCGTAATCTATTCAATTCGAGTTTTCCTCCTAAATTCTGATGTTTGCTCATATAGTCAGATTCTGGGAAGTTAGTCGTACCGAGAATTAATCAATAGTCCCTCATATATCTATGCATACATGATATCGTCTTCTTTTTTCCTTGAGTATAGCCTTGGTTAAAAGAGTTTCTGAATTGATTTCATTTGGATTACCATCAATGTAACTATTCAGGCGAGCAAGTGACATGCATCCTTTGGTACAGATGCTAACCAAATACATCAAGTAACAGGAGGTTCCACTTAGTGTCCTAATGTCTCGTTATAGACATTCAGCTGACTGGCAATAGATGTGGCATTTACGTTATGTTATTATGTTATATTTGGCTAAATTAACACTCTCTATATGAATTCTTTTGAAGTAGATTTTCCACATTAATCGCACATCACCGATAGCATCTTGCATTTGCTGGCTGCATCATGTGACACCATTTCCATCTTGCAACCTACATGCATACATACACACGTAAAGTTATCTTAGTAACGACTGATATGAATACAACGCTAAATCTATTGTTAATTTACACCTCAAAAGCTCCTACAGAAGGGAGCGTAGGAGAGCTGGAAGAAAGGACTCATTATAAACTACAGAATTCATGATTATCAGCAAAAGGATGAGCCCAAAATGCAAATTACAAATAGGTTATACTACAATCAATCAAGTATAAACATTTAAATATCTGGGAAATGTTCTAACAGAGAAGAACGGAAAATGCTACACTTAGGTCAGAAGACGTATTGAGACGACCAAAGATGCATTCCAAAAAGTATTAAGAGACAAAAATGTCATTAGAAACCAAGAAAATAGTATTGGACTGGGACATTATATCTGCCCCCTTTATGGCAGAGAATGCTGAACTATCTCCTCAACGATGAAAAGAGACATGAAGCAAAAGAAATGTGGTTAACAAGAAGGGTGTTGAGGATACCATGGGCCGAATATGTGTTCAACGACGAGGTTTTAGAGAAAATGAGAACACAAAGCAAAGTGAGTGAGGACGGCTTGGATAATCTTATACTCACAGGAGAGATCGAAGAAAAGAGGGACAGAGAGACGTAGCACGTAACATACTTGATGGGCTTCAGTAAATGGATGATAGAACAGGGTTTGAAAGAACGAAAAGATGAAACTGCAGAAATCTGTGGAGAGCCATGATCGCCTAGAATTTTAAGGGACACGGCTCATAAAAGAATGAAGATATCTGTCAAAGTAATGTCGCCTGTTTGAGATTATACGTTCGGGAACGAATATTTAATTTGTTTTTTCACCAGGACGGTAATGACTTAACACGTTTCACACATGGATTGGCTGTTTATATATCTTCCTGTAATTCGGTTTATTTTTGTGATCCTAAACTCATCTGGGTTGGCTTCCTGATTATGATGGCTATCAGTCTAATTTCAAAGTCAAAATTCTTATTCACCTTGAATGTCTTATAACATCTCACGGAGACCAGAGCAAACCTTATTTTCATATCTCTTAGGTGGAACGCAGCATATCAACTCCTATTTAAACATTTCAGAATGACATTAAGTACAGTTCAGATTTCTGGTACAGATCCATACATACAGAGATGAGAAGACCTCATTGCATTATTTGCGATGCTAGATTTTATTTTGCCAAAGATAAAAAGAACAAATAAAATGCTGAAAATGTTTAGCACCAGAGTCATGATTTTATTCAATATGACAATGTGTCTAGGCAATTTTTATTATTGGTACTATATTCTTGGTTTCATTAAATTCATTCAAAGAGGTCGGTTCTGAAATTGTCTAAATGGATGCAATGTCGTCAATAATGAAACGGGATTTTTTGAATTGATCTATTTTTGTTGATGATTTTTATCATTGAAGATACAAGCAATTAACTTAGATTGTCGGTAGAATTTTTTAAAAAAAAGAGTAAAACATTTACAAAAACAGAAATTATTTCTGCGATTTCTAGAGGAGTCATTAAATAATCGAATATACAAAACATGGTTTAAAAACACAGGAAATGGTAAACTAAGACTAAATTATTGCGATTGTTTCGCAAACCACTTCCTTAGTGTGTTAGATTAAATCGGCTGTATAGGTCGACCTTACGACATTAGACCGGCACAGTATGAAACAGATAGAAACCAAATGAGAAGAGTGAATAATTTTACAAGTGTAGATTGTTTGTTTGCCTCGAATAATACAGGATAAATCTTGTTTTACAGACGAGTGGTACATTTCAGAAAAAAAAAGTTCAAAACGAATAGATAGATAAATGTCACATATATATCATTTCTTATATATATATATATATATATATATATATATATATATATATATATATATATATATATATATATTTGAATTATTAGATATGAATTTAAACCTATCTATCTATCTATCTCCATTATTCTATTTGTCTGTCTGTCTTCATCTCTCTCTCTCTCTCTCTCTCTCTATCTATCTATATATATATATATATATATATATATATATATATATATATATATATGATAGCAATTTGTGAATGGTAGGGATAATTCCAAAGAAACTATTAATCCAAACAGAACTCATTCTAATTTTAAATTAAAGAGCTTTTCGGTTTTTGATGATTTATTAACGTACTAAAAAAATTGGGGAGGGGATTTCATTAAGTCGCTTATTTAATAGACTTGGTCCTTGCAAGATAATTAATGCTATTTATTCCTTTAATGTTTAGATTGTTTACTGTAGTCTATTCTGCTATTTTCGTGGGGGTACAGTTTTCAATTTATTTTTTGGGATTTATTATTTTTACTTGTTTTAGCTTGTTTATGCTTATTTATATTAGTATTAACGGTTATTTTAGCGGGTGCGTTTTGTTAAATTGTTCATTTGTTTATTTATTTGGATTAATTTTTATTTGTTTTTTTATTTATTTACTTATTTTTTTATTTTGTATAATTTTATTTACTGTTTTTGGTTTTGTATTTTTGAGTAACGTATTGATGCTTTTTTATGTATTATTAGCGTAGTAAAAAGGCCTAAGAGAATAAATAATACAAAATGACAATGAAAAACAAATAAATTACCCCTCCCCCCAAAAAAATATAAATAAACAAGCCACTCTCACAAAAATAACCGCCAGAATAGATTATCCACAATGCACCACTGACCTATATATATATCTAGTCGGGTAACTTGACTTGAATGTTCACTTATATATATATATATATATATATATATATATATATATATATATATATATATATGTGTGTGTGTGTGTGTAAGACATGTCTCATTAAATAATTTAGACAAGTTTTGTCTACTTATTTTAATATCATCCTCTCATATTCACGAAAAGATTCTTTTGTATCATTATTAACGTATGTTCATTAATTCCGATTACTTTTGACATTAGCAAAATGTCATTTTTCGTGTCTTTATTTTTAGCATGGTTTGTTGTATCTAAGTTAAATTTATTATGTTTATCTGAAAATTATTCATTTTATTTTCGAAGTGAAACGCTAAACATTTGTACTGTAAGATTTTTTAATTTCATTATGTAAACTACTCCTATATATATATATATATATATATATATATATATATATATATATATATCATTTTATTAACGTTTATATATATAACACTGGCGAGAAATCTCAAAACAGGAATTTTATGCATTTTCTTATATATATATATATATATATATATATATATATATATATATCATTTTATTAACGTTTATATATATAACACTGGCGAGAAATCTCAAAACAGGAATTTTATGCATTTTCTTATATATATATATTTATATATATATATATATATATATATATATATATATATATATATCATTTTATTAACGTTTATATATATAACACTGGCGAGAAATCTCAAAACAGAAATTTTATGCATTTTCTTATATATATATATATATATATATATATATATATATATATATATATATATTGCACAATAGGAAACGATCATGCAAAATCGATAATTTTCCCTTACTTGACTAAACGATACACTTTGAGTCTTCAGTTGACTTATAGTGACGTTGTCCGGTCTCGAAGAAGCGTGGTGTCCATATTGCTTCACATGTTGGTCAGTGACTAGGGAAACGAGAGCAATACAGGTAGCATTGTTCAATTAACACCACACTTTATTTGGTTGTGATTTGATCCAAACTTCGCTTTATGTGGTTATCATCCACGTCAATCTTCGGCAGTCGCATTGATATCTCATCTTTCTCGCAATGGCACAATTAACGCAGTCAGTCAAAATCCAGAACCCTTTTAATAGTTGCCACAGTTACACTATCTCTTTTCCTTTTACCATATACATATCTTTTTCGGGTGAATCAATTGCTACATGTGGCGGAGTGTGGAAACCTAAGGTGTATTAATATAAAAAAGTTTTGACTTTTTATAGCTTGAATGCTCATAAATTCTACGTGCTTATATAATTTTTGCATTAGATCATTACTTGCGAATATATTTTCTGGAAACCGAAGTTGTCAGAAAGAAAAACTAACCAAAAGAGATCAAAATACGAGAATAAATCTGTTTCTCAAGTGGTTTGATGAGTACGCTTGACTGGGAGATCAACTTTTATAAATAACAGCCGTAGCAAAGGCTCAATAAAAAAAAAATCACTCACTGAAAGTGCAGCAATAAACTTCATAACTCTGGCATCCTAGACAAGAAGAAATGGCCGGATCAATACAGTGAGAAATTTAGACGTAAATCAGAAGTTAAGAATGTATTAGGACTGTTGACTTTCCAGGAATTTGTTTTCAAAACTTTGTTCCTTATATTTTCGAATGAAGCTACTGAAATGTAACCTATTCTCGGTGTTATATTCGTCAAAGTTGCTGCTGCATATCAGACAGAAAAAACAGTTTCGATTTGCCAATAAGTGGTCAAAGTTACTTTATGACTTTGCCACACACACACGTGTATATATATATATATATATATATATATATATGAATGAAGAAATATAGTTTTAAGTTGTGCTGTATAAATGGGATAAAGTGCTTAATATCAATGATAGAGCGTATGCAAACTGTTTCCTGTTAAACACAATCATCAGGCCTGAAACAGTCTGTCGCCTCTGAGTTTTGACTTCAATGTTCACTTTATATATATATATATATATATATGTATATATATATGTCTGTGTGTGTGTGTGTGTGTGTGTGTGTGTGTGTGTGTGTGTGTGTGTGTGTGTGTGTGTGTTTGTTTGTGTTTCGTTAAGGATGACTGACGACTGTGATTAAGCTTTTTATTTAATTTTTCTTTTTTGCATATGTATCTGAAGTTAATTATAAGAAAATTTCCTTAATAATGGTTGAAAGAATAGCCGAAAAAAGCTCGGATATGCAGAACTTTTGAATAGTTTTTACACAATTTATATCCTGAAAAGAAAACACTAGTGTAAATACAAGAAAAACTAAATACAAATCTTTCAAAGTACTGCGATTCAGTTTAAAGACAACAGTCAATGACATATGAAATGAAATCTCATTTTAAAAGACACATTTACCAAAAATACTCCAAAATATCTTGAAACAATAAAGTGTAAATTTATTCAATAAAATCGTCATTAGCTTCAACCACAGCCTCCAGATAACTACGAAATCTACAGCATCTCTCCTGAGAGGTCTCCTTGTTTTAGTTGTTGATTGTTGGGGATTGCAGTCTCGGAGTTATATAGTCAGATGTAAGTGATGATGTGGTCGTAGAAATTGTCTGAGATCCATGACTGTGATCTCACGTTTGTGCTACGTGGTACAGAGTCCTGTTGCACAACATAGGTCTTATAGCTGCCACTCTTCATCCAGGGCAGAAATACCTCCTTAAGCACATGATGTAAGCCGGCGTTCCTCCGGGAAAATGAAAAACGTCACTATCACAAGTGATCTCTTCAAACGACATCATTTTGACTGGATATTTCGTTTTTCATCACTTTCACTCCTGTGTACTGTTCTCAGATTGACATCCCAAACACCTTATTGAAGCTTCCGGCGCGAATAGCAAGCAGTACAGAATGCCGATTTCTGGCGGAGTGATTTGCACGTTGGTGCTCTTTTTCTCACATACGGTGCCCAACTGACCCTACTATACTGTATACAAAAACATTGTTTGTGTGTGTGTGTGTGTGTGTGCCAGTGTGTGTTCCTGTGTGTGTATGTGTGGTAGTAGTGTAATGGATATCAAAAATAAAAATCGTTGCTTGTAATATTCACCTTCGAATATATAGCCTCGGGAATGATCCATTGCTTCCTCTCTCTTAAGCTATGGGTAAAACAGGAGGGCAGATTGTGGTGTGTCGTCTTAATTGACAACCAATATAAGATTAAGAAAAGTAAAAATTCAGAAATAACTATAGATAGTGTGTCTGATTCTATGCAAGATTTCAAAACTATGATCAAACCTTATGCATGGGTAACCTAGTGGGTAAGTTTTGAAGAAGTCAAATGTTGGGCACATATACGTCTAAATTCGACAATGAGCACACTGTATATACATATGTATGTGTGCGTGCGTGTGTGTGTGCGTGATTGTCTCACTTGTTCATAATCTACCAAGTTCTACTGAAATTAAATTTGGAAACATTTGTCGAAACTAAATTCTCTGGATTTTCAGTGATAGATTCAAGAAATAAAGTAAACGCACATGTTATTGTTCAATCGAGAAAAAAGATTTACGTCTGCCTCATGCAGAAAAATTGAATTGTCTTTATAAACACACAACAATCTTCATTCCGAACATTTCGAATGTACTTAACAGTTCAGATGTTCTTATGTCCCTCTCCTTCCCACATTTCTCATCGCCTTTCGCCTCCCTCCTCTCTACCGTCCCTTAACATCTTGATGCTCAGCTTATAGAAGATAATCCATAAGCAGCCTGGGGCATTTCACAAGTATCTCTAGCTTTTTACCCCAACACTTTTTGTACATCATTCTGTCAACTATTCAGCTGTGAGAAACAGTGTTTATCGGTGATATTCAAATAGGTACAGTTTCCTTCAATATGGAATGACAGAATTTGGCAGGTCCTCTCTCTAGATGTATAGTAATAATATACGATAATAACAATAATCTAGGCCTGCCTCTGTACTAGAAAAATTCAAAACTTCTGCAATGCACTGCGTATATATATGGACTCAAAAAGAAAATAATATATCAACTACAGTTAAATAGGAAATTATATAAAAGGATCCCTATACATTTTTACCAACAGGAACTGAAGATTGTCAACAGAAGAAAAATTATCAATATTAACTTTTAATAATCAATTTAAATTATTAAATAAGAACAATGAAATAATGGACCGATGCAAAATATTAACAAATATTTACTTTAAAAAAAGAAAGGCGTAAAAAACACAAAATTTCAGGAACGTACGCGTGTAAAGGAATACGCACGTGTACAAAACGGGGTAAAAAAGCGGATTGAAAAAGACGCCGAACAAATTGAAAAATTCTCCCCAAAATGCAAGTATCTTTTAAAACTAGAACCCCTTGAAAATTGGAAATTTTACCAAGAAACTTCGAAGTCGAGATAAAATTGATATTTAAAAGGTGAGTAATATATAATATTAATATTACGTATACATACATATATATATATATATATATATATATATATATGTAACGATTGCTTACCATGAATATATATATATATATATATATATATATATATATATATATATATATATATATATATATGAATAATTTTTAAGGTGTGCTATATTTATGCGATAAAGTTTTCAGTACCAGAGATAGAACGTATGTAAATATAAAAGTGAACATTGAATCAACACTCAGAAGTGACATGCTGTTTCATGCTAGACACAATCGTCGGGCCAATATTTATTTGTAAAAAACACAAAATGTGGCACAACGACAAAGTGGGAGATGGTGAAAATGACGGTCTTCATCTGTCTTAACTTAGCTAGCCACGAACACTGACCCAAACAGACAAAAATATTCCTTAACAACCAAAACAACGCATTCATACTTACCTTTCCTACTACCTCCACTATAATACCACATTGTCTCTATGAAAGTCCTAAATAGACACCCAATTCGTACACATAATTTTCTGTGAGAGAAGTGGGAATAAAATAAAAAAATTTAAAATTTGCTACACATGATTATTTACAAAGATGTACAAAGCTATTTACAAGAAATTAAACCAAATAATGTTAGTAATAAAATCCCCACAGTCTCTAACCGTGGCAGAAACCTGAGTTAACAGGACGGAATTAATTCAGGACTTTAATAATATGAAAACCAATCATTCACCCGATCACTCACTCAAATATGAACTCATTCAGACACGAGAACAAATACGTAAAAACACACACGAAACAAAAGGCGCCCTGTACCCACCTGAGAACTGACGTCATTCATCCCCTAACGAGGGAGGTGATGGGGAGTTAAACCAAAGAAATTGGGAACTGAAATAAAAGAGGCCAATGAGCAAACTTCCTTTAGCTAAATTAAACTAAAGATGGAAAATAAGGACAAGAAACGAAAACCTAGAATAACCTAAATCTGTGTGGGTTTAGCCTATATTTAATACAGGAAAAATAATATCCTGATGCCTAAATGGCATCAAAATACCACTCCAAATCAGCCCCTGTTACTCGACATAAACACGCAAGATTCACCCACCTTTTTCTACATTCTGGTAGCGTGATGCTTTTTTGTCCTAATCTTGACTTTAACCTGATGCTTAAAGAACAAAATCAGTTGGGAAGAAGTGAACTTTCCGCCTCCATAGAAGCCTTCTGATGCGTCATCCAAATCACGACTTTCATATAACCTAGTAAGCACTAGAACACATAGAGTTCAGCCTTCGTCATCGGCAGCACCACATTGCGGCAAACAGAACTGGCCTCAATGACAAAGCATGCGAAACATGATGCCTTCAACAAACTTACACAACGGCGCTACGAACCTGTAATGAAAGAAAACGTAACCAAGGGTTTCAACTTCCTCACCGCAGCCCTGGCAGTTTGGGGATTTCTACAATCCCGCTGAACAGTATTTTGGCGACCCAGAGGGACCCACAAATCATCAGCTAGGTGAGTGATGCCTCATCGTAATTGAAACATTTCAACCCGGGCGCCCAAGTCCATATCAGAGCGAGCCTTCTGCTTCGTAAGTCAATCTGCTTACCACGAACGGCCCCACTAACTAACACTTGATAGAATTCCCTACGAGACAAAGCCTGGACGTTGCAGAGGCGAACGTGCGCCCTCAAGAGTCGTTTCAGAGCAAGGTGTCATTCACGATATAAGGAGCACTCGGCTGGGGATAAAAGGCCGGCCTCCTCCTCGCACGAGTGCAAGCTTCTCGGTGAAGGGAAGTTCTTACAGGTGTCTTCCTTCCAGAAGGCGCCCTCTTCATCCGAATGGCGACACATCCGAACTAGGAACGCGATGCGAAGCGTATATTGGCGAATCTCAATGATAGGCATACTTCAGAAGGGTGAATGCAACAGATCTCCAGAGGTACCATGGCGGCTTTACCTCCTCATAAGAGTGAGAAAAAGAGCCTTACTTATGTTGTGACTGTGGCAGACGGAAGAGGAAGTACAGAGAGTCGGTAAAGGAGAATCGGGTAAATATGCAAAACCCATATTTCCGCCCTCTCCTCAAAAGTAAATCTTCCTCCGAAACCACAAACTATTTGGAAACTTAGCTTTCCCTTGTACCTCCGACCACTGCATTTTCAACTGGATATCGGGACCGAACCAGACGCTGAGTATCTTGATTGGACCGTCAGTCATGAGGAATGGTCCGGGAAGAGAGCCTCCCACTCACGCACCCGACTGCAAGTCAACATACCTATCGCGGTTGATCTTGGCCCCTGTCACGCTCTCGTACCCACTGATTTCTTTGCTGGCTTGATCAATCTCTGCCCTGCTCTACACAGGAATCAAAAACGTCGTCAGCATAGGCAGAATACAGGTAGGGAAATTCCGCGTAGGAACTTGCGAAGGAAAGGTACCAACGTAAGAAGTTAAAGCATAGGCGAAAGCGTACAACCTTGACGAATGGAACGAGACAATACGTTGGGTTCTAATCTTACCCCATTCACTTCAACCAGCGCACTGGGAGTCGCATAGAGAAGCCAGATCCAGGTGCAAAAGTACAGCCTGAAACCGGCCGCCGAAAGGGACAGCCTCTAGAAATCGATGGTCAACATTATCGAAGGCCTTGGACTAAATTGATCAGCGCGGTTTCACTGTCGACTTGTTCTAATGATCAAGCGGACCATATGAAGGTTGTCCTGAATAGTCCTGCCCTTCACAGCACAAATCTGTTCGCAGCCAACCAGACCAGAAAACACAACCAGCAAACTGTTGTCTAAGATCTTTGCCAAAATCTTTAATGGTCAAAGGGCGAAAGTTACTAACCCATCTTCACCGTTCTTGTCCTTGATCACACCCTTGTTGAAGCGTTGAGGTATAGACGCTTGCTTCATCCAGTTGTTGTAAATCAGTTCCATTAAAGGAACAAAAACAGGCGACAGCCTCAAGTTAGCTTCGTAGGGAAGACCATCTAATCCCGGAGATTTATCTAGGCCAACCTGCTTCAGCGCTTCCCAGATTCCCGACTATCTGATGGGATCCTCAGAGCTGCCTCAAAGCAGGGAAAGCCGGCTAAATAGGCGTCGAACTGAACAGTGGTCAGACTAGGCTCCCTGGTGAAAAGTTCCTGAAAGTAATCACAAAAAGCCTCACATATGCGTTTGTAGTCACGGTCCGCTTATCTGGCAACGCTAAATATTGCGGTGACGCATTCCGAGACTCCTCTGCACCCAGTTCAGAGGCTATATTCGTCGCATCAGAGGACATTCATTTTAATCGAGCCCTAACTACCAGAGCTTGATCGTTCTTGATAAGCAAGCATGGAAAAGTCTGCCGTAGCTAAGGCTATTCATCCACTATCAGATAATTAAACTTATTTTTTCGTCCATTTTTTTGATTGATCGTTGTAGTCTATTCTGTTATGTCAGCGGGGCGCAGTGTTTAATTAGTTCATTATTTTATTTATTTATTTGGATTGATTATTTTTACTTATATAAAATAAAAAATGGAAATAAAAACAAGTAAAATAAATTAACCCAAATAAATAAGTAAATAAACAATACCCTCCCACCAAAATAACCGGCAGAATAGACTACCCACAATGCACCACTGACCCGTATATATAAACAGTCAAGAAAAAAAAAAACACTCGCGGCCTGGTGATTGTATCTAGTATGAAACAGTCTGTCGGCTATGAGTGTTGACTTCAATGTTCACTTTCATATATATATATATATATATATATATATATATGTGGCACCATTTAACGAGGCAAAAAAGAAAAGAAAGAAAAGAAGGAAAGGAGAGGCTAAGGACCGAAACGTGGATGATAAGCAGGGCACCGCGGCTAAGAGACAATGGTTGAAGGATATTCTGATAAGTAACAAATGGCGAAAGAGTGTCATTACAATGACAGGGAAGTTCTGAGTGGATGGGGGAGTCGGGTGTGTTTTGACAACGGCTGTGTTATCTAGGGATACGTAAAGAAACTGCTGGCCGACTGGCCAAAGACAAATTCAAATGAAAATGTTATTTCGATAAGTGACGAAAAACAGTTGAGCAAAAGGGCTCTGGATAGATATGAAAAATTAAAAGCCACAAAATACGTGTCCACTGACCGACTTCTTTCGACGGAACATCTTTGGCCTGCGATAATAAAATTATGTTATCAGAAATATGTACCGAAGGGAAATGAATGGGAATTTAGAAATGTCTTTTCGGGGCGACGTTTGGCCGTGTTAAAAAGACAACCCATTCGGATAATTAGCGATAAAATGCCTGACGAAGACCACGTGTAGAACAAGAGTTATGACCGCCATTGTTCATATTGTCCCGTTTTCGGCTAGAGGAAGAAGAGGAAAAGAAAAGATAATTAAGCAAGATATTTTTTTTTCCTGAAACAAAACCGCGGATTCGTCCACGCCCGAAAAGACATCATTGGTCGAGTGGTGATCACGTGACGCACGATGGAGGCTGTCACCGCCCATCCAGAGTATAGGTATGAGAAGCTGCTACGAAGAAGTGGGGAGGGCAGTTCACGCCCCTCTGAAGTATGGTGAGAAGGTTGGAGTAAGGAAAGCTTCCCAAAAATGGAAAAAAGTGGAAATTCCTAACCAGAGAGGTGGATATGTATTTAGAATTATCGAGAAACCCCGACGCCGACACCCCCCCCGGTTTTGGTCGGCGTCCATATAAGCGAAGCCACAGCAAGCAGAAATCAGTTTTGAGTTGAGTCTCAGTTCGAGTTGGAGCTGCAGCGAAGAGTCAGTCTCCAGTTGAAGCCGCCTCGCAGACAGCTGACCAAGATTCACGCAAATTCCGGACTCCTCTTCAACCCAAGAACAATTATTTTGAAGAGCGACTTAGATCCAGACCACCAAAATAAGTTTTTTTTCGACTTTCGTCCGAAGACACACCGAAAAACCAATTTCTTAGAGAGCAAACAACTTGAAGCGTTAAAACTCGCCTAACGGAAAACGACGTGTCAAAATCCATAGAACGGGTCGGGAGATAGATGCAGTCCTATGTATCGAACAACTAGACATAAAGTTTGTTACCTTTTTCTTTGATACCTTGAACTTTTGAGTTTTCATTTTATTTTCTTTTATGCATATTTGTGTGATGTCACCCCCGTTGAACTCGATTTCCATTACGGCCCCAACCACTGTTTGATCTCGTCTGCCTAAGATCAATTCACAACGTGGGTAGGCAGACTGGGGATCAATGCAGTTACCTTGGTAACCAGGCGTTGGAAGCGAGTTGGGAACGACGAGGCTGATATCAAATCTAACCAGATTCCCACCCGAATCACCAAAAGCTTAGAACGTCACATTTGGGTGCCGCGACCAAGCCAGTTGGTCGTCACAGGACGAGACAACACGACTGACGCGACAGGCGGACGTCACGTTTGGAGCAGCGACACCCGAACGGAGCAGCGATAAGCGAACGGCTGGCGCCGCGGCGAGGACGTCACAATTGGTGCTGTTTAGGGACGTCACAGTTGGTGCCGTGGTAGACCAGGATAGAACGTCACAGTTGGCGCTGCGACCAGGGGACGACGTCATATATATATATATATATATATATATATATATATATATATATATATATATATATACTGGAGAACTAAACAACCGTTACAGTGGTTTCCCCACCATGATTTTTCAATGTTTCTTTTGTACAGTGCTCATCTGTTTATCGGTAAAGTCCAGAATGTTCAGGGAGGTGTGTTGATAGTAGCCAATGACTAAAAACGTAGGAGATCTTTTCAAATGCATATATGTGTAAATTATTATTTAAATTATTTTGCATTGGGATTAATTTACTTATTATATATTTTGAATAACATAAGACTATAGATTTAACCGTTTACTTTTAATTTTTAGTATTTTTGTGGGATAGTAATTCCTTCAGGAAAAAGATATTGGGAAGAATTTATATTTTCATATGATTCTATAGTGGAGCTTTCGAGATTTTCTCTTCTAAATAAGTTACTTTCTTTTTTAATAAGTGTGGCATTCCCTAGGCAAATGTTTTGGCTGGACGTATCTCTATGTATGACTAATGTATTAGATAAATTATTGTGTATAAAGTCTTCTTTGTTTCCCCAATGCTTTGTGAGGAATAGTTCTAGAAAATTCTTTTGTATATGCCTGCTTCAGAATTATTATTGTTAAGGATATTTTTTGGTTCTGATCATATCCATAATAGTCTTGGATGTGGTTGTAATTATTTTGATATTGTTAAGATTAGATACATTTTTGGTTAGTGGATGTTACGGAGCCAGTAGGTAGTATTATGTATTTGTTTTTATCTAGTTTATTGTTGCTTATAATGTTATTGTTTTTGCGGTCGATTATTTTGTATGTATCATTTCATCCACAGTGACAAAAATAGTAAAAATACAGACACACGTGAAAAGAAATAACGAAAAGTGTAAAATTATATTCTGAAATTTTTTTAATCCTTTAATAAAACTGTATTCCAATTTTTGGAAAAGTATATATTTGACATGATAATATAACTACTAAAATAGTTTTTCCTCCTTTCTAGTCAATGAATTTGAAACGACAATCCATTAAATCCTGGCAATAATTTAAGAACATTACTCGTAATAATTATATCAGACTAGGGCGGTACGGGGTAATTTAGGATAGTGTTGTAATTTGGTTCACTTTTGATTCAGGTTAATTTCTCCTAACTCACTTAGTTTCACAGCAAGGTGCCACCATTATGGATTGTATCAGCCTCTAACCTTGTGATACAACTGGAACAATTGCACCTCATTTTTTTTTGGATGTCCGAAAGAAAGACATCTTTTGACTCAGGTATGTTTATTTTTAATTGTAAATCAACCTTTCTCTTGAAAATCCAGAATTGTTAGAAATTAGGTTCAGATACCAATTTTGCATGAGGAGATTATCACAGTATTCAAAAGTATACCAACCAGGTGAATGGTATTTGGTGAAATTGCAAACTGTGAATTTAATCTGGTGGGGTAATCTGGGTCACATTGCTATCTAAGAAATGATGTGAACTAGTGCATGTTTAGTCTCCTATGTATCTATAAATCATATGAGTTGAATGAAATGTAGTGCTTTGAGATTAATTTTAGATTGTTACACATGAAAATGTTGCCCAGTTGATGATACAAGTCCTTTTTTCTATTTTAGAATTCCTCAGTCATACAAACGCAAAACTGAATCGTATAGCCCAGATGTGCTGTGAGCCGCAATCAGCAACATCCAGAATGATGGTGCAAGTGTACGTAGTTCTTCATAGAGTGTTGGTAGTATTGGTATTAGCAGGGGAACACTGATACTCTGTGTCACCAAGAAACCAGTTAAATCTGGAGCTGGTAGAACGCGGGTGTTGATGGACCAAGAAGTGGAGCTTGTTGTCGTTGCTCTAGAAAATTGCTCTGCTCAAGCCAGGCCTTGGGAAACTGAGGAAATAAAGCTGATGATAAAGACTTATCTAGACAGTGCGGGAAAGAAAACAGTGTTCACGGAAAATCCTCCTGGCAAGGACTGGATGATCTCGTTTAGACAACGGTGTGGAGATTGGATTCGTTTAAGAAAACCGGAAGTCCTCACCAAAGCACGTGCGAAAATATCTACCGAGAAATTATTGGTATTTTTTTAGACAAGTTCTTCGCGATTTTATCGATTCGAAATTGCCAAGAAGAAACTCAAGCGTGTGCAAGCAAAGGAGGGAGAAGTACTAACAACTCCAGCTGTCTTGGGAAAGCTTTAAAAGACAACAGAAACAAGAGAGGCAAATAAGAAAGCAGTAAGTTTCGCAAGACTTTGGTTGACGCTAAGGAAAATGAAGGTCAATATGAAGAGCCGGAAGGCAATGAAGACAGTGAAAATGAGGATAGCAGAGCTTGTGTGTTGTGTGGGACGCTGTGGAGAACCTTTACAATCAAGGGGAATGGCTAATATCTGCAACAATTGTGCGTACCTTAAATGTGTGCCTAGAAGCACGAATTTTGAGGCAGAGTTTAACTGCAGAAAATGTTCTGCTTAAGTGTCATGTGAATGCTTCCATAGATATTTAGAACTTGTTTGTGTCATTCTCGTTTAAAGTAACAAGTTCCATTCATGAATTTTCACATCTCAGTTGGTTATTGTGAGTTTGCTTACCCGCCCAAAATGACCACACTGAAAATAGTTGATGTGGAATGGTCCACCAATAGGGAAGGAAGTTATTTTGTACACTTTGACATACATAAACATGCCTGGAATACACCATTTGCAAATATCAATAAGATCTGCAATCCTTGCTCCAACCAGTTTGAAAGTTATGACTCGAATTAAAAAACAGGCCAGAAATGACCCAAATTACCCAACCCGACTCTATATACCTAATAAACTACTTTCTTATACCACATCCAAGATATATATATATATATATATGTGTGTGTGTGTGTGTGTTGTGTGTGTGTGTGTGTGCGCGTGTGTGGATGTGTCTGTGTGTGATACTTTATGAAAAATTAGGAAACATTTATAAATATAAGATGTATCACGTTTATTTAAGCATCATATTATGAAAATAGATTAAAAGTGAAACATTTGTGTCCTGTCCTATCATTTGGTCGAATTCTAATCGATATCTGATCCAAATTTATATGTTTTCTGTGTCTACATTACATAATTCTTTCAATTTTATTTCCCTGTTTGCCGTTTCTGATCACGGCTTTTTTGGAGCAAATTATATATATATATATATATATATATATATATATATATATATATATATATATACAAATAGAGATTGAAAGAGATAGAGAAAAGGATAGAAAGAAGAGCTGTATTTTTAAATATTTTTTATTAAACTCAACTGACATGATCCATTTAAATATTTTCACTGTATTTTTCCTATTTTTGAATAAGGTATATTTTCCACGAATCCAAAATTAGTGGATAAATTAGCCGCAGTTCATATGTAATTCAAGTAAAATAAATAAAACGGCTGGATGTAGCCAAGAAAATTGGCACTGGCTCTTGATAATGAGTGATATTACTGATACTGCACGGATGAAACCATGGATTTTGGAGACTGCATCAACATTTACGATCCCGTTATACAACTTCTTGCACAGATACGCACACACCTATATATATATATATATATATATATATATATATATATGCACACACACACAAAAACACACACACACATATATATATATATATACCACACACACACATACCTTTGTAATATATTTCTGTTTATATATATATATATATATAAAACAGAGATATATTACAAAGGTATGTGCGTGTGTATGCGGGCATGTATGTTTTTTGTGCAATTGTCTGTCATGCGTTCGGTCCTTTTGCAGGCGTAGAACGTGTGGGCGTAGACATCTGCACAATGGGCCTTGCGAGCAGACCTAATACGAATTTCGCTGACATTACTGAGGTTCATTTCGCAATGTCTTCGGGCGTACGAATTCCGTTCTCTCTACCGTTACAAGATATCTTGACAGATATTTCAACACTGGCATGTCACAATGGTAGACAGAGAAGCAAGAAGAAAATGTAAATAAGGGTTTGGATATATCACTGCTAGCTGTCGAAACTGTCACAATAAAATGACGTATCCTGCTAATCAACTTTTACAATCTTCAATAAGATAGCTATCTGGAAAGAGACAGAGAAAGTTATTTATGTACTTTTTTATCCTAATCTAATCCAAGGCCTTCTAATTCTTCTCCTCCACTTCCTCCTCCTTCTTGTCTTCCTCCTCCTCCTCCTCCTCCTTCTTCTTCTTCTTACTCCTCCTTCTCCTTCTTCTTCTTCTTCTTCTTCCTGCTTCTTCTTCTTCCTCCTCCTCCTGCTTCTTCTTCTTCTTCTTACATAGTATCTTTCTCCAACTCTCCCATCTACTCTCTCTTTCTCTTTCCTTCTCTTGCTTTACTCCATTTTTCTCCTTGTAATTCCTCCCTCGCAAGCTCCAACCGTGTATTCTTTGTCTCTTACACACTCGAATTAATGTAATCTTTTACCCGATTTTAAGAGTTTAGGCGTCCGTTTTTTTTTGGCATTATTTGCTGAATAACTTCACCTTTCCAACAGGAAAACACATTTCAGTTTTTCATTCTATTTCATTTTTATTGTAAGCTTCCACCTGTGTGTGCATAGATATAGATAGATGTCGTGTGTCTAAAATTGCATTGCTCGCTATCATCACTATTTCATATATCGCTCAAAGGGAAAGTTAGGTTGATTCCGTTTGCATCAGCATAAACTCAGCTCAACGCTTATATTTAACCATTAACTCACCGGAGAAGTGTCTTCGTCAGTTACTAAAATGGAAAAAAGTAAAATTTACAAAGATAGATCATATATTTAGACAATTTATGGTCTTTGGAAAAACTTGCTTACAAATCAATATCTGAATTTATTATCTGTCATATTTTATTCAATCTTAATTGGAATCTGTCGGGAAAATATCGCTGAAAATTAGGAAGACAATTTATGATATTTCTTACAATGAAACATTTCACCTTTCCTTCCAGATTTTTCCTTTCCTTTGATCCCCTTTCTTTCTCTCACAATTTTCCATCAAGCAATAAAACTGTTGCTAGGAAGAGAATAGTTATTAATCACATACAGGGCGCCTAGTGTAGAATAATATTTAGTGAACTGATTGGGAGGCGGGTTTCTTTAGCTAATTAGTTTGGTCTAAATATAAATTTATATCAAAGATAGATAAAACATCTTCACCATTTCTATCTAAACGAAATCTGCTTGAGAAAATGAGAGGTTGAGAATTTAACATTTTTATTAGAGATTTTGTGAAATCTGTAGTGCACAAATATATGGTGAGTATTTGCCTTGTTTGAATAGCGCTTCGAAGAAGAAACATATTTTTAATCTGTTTACTGCATGTTAACGACTCTATTCAGATTGCAAATAGCATGGGATTTTATTATACATTTTGAATACCTTCTACGTTTATACACATCAAAACTATTCCTTTTTTTTTGCTGCAGGTGGTATTCTTTTTATGGATAGCGTTCCCAACATTATACATATTCGCTCTGAATAAGTCTTATACTTGATGGCGTTTCAGTGGCAATTGAGTAACTATACAGTGTCGTGTCTAATCTGGTCGGCAAGCGATATATTCAAAGTGATCAAAGTCCCCAGTTCTAGTGACCAGTGAATTCCTTAATATAAATATAACTGATTATATTGTTTTTGTTATTGATTTAGTTGTCTCTTCCCGTTCAATATTAATGCTTCTTTTCTTAATTCTTCCAAACCCTGTAACCCATTGTATGGTTTTACTGCTTTGCCTGTGGTGTTACCGATTTAAAAAAGAAACAATTACTTATAACCTCTTCAGTTCTTATTCGTCCGCCCAAAATATGACCCAGTCCAATGATGCTAACTTTTACTGCTCAGAAGTAAACTGTCGTTTTCAACACTAATGCGTTTTTCTTTATCACTAATGAAAAGGGAATGTAAAAAGACACGCTCTAATTGAAGTCTTTTCATTTGTTCCATTTTCAGTGTTTTTTCCTATTGCTTTTTATACGAATGAGAAGAAACTATTCCCCGTAACAAGAAATCAATTTGCCTAATTATTTCTAAGAATGTTTAAATATCCGTACAATGTATTTTCACAGTATTTACAGTCATTTAGCGCAACACATGGATCCAGTACTAGAAGAGACTAAAATCTGACTGCTTCATGATACAAAATATAAATTATACAAAAGTTATGGGCTACTAAAAACAACGTAGAATGAAATGCTTTTATTGATGGAAGAAAACCTAAAATTTCACAAAATGAAATTGATTACATATTTAAAGAGACTAAATGTCTTAATCCGTTTTTAAAATGTCTGCTATTGTCAGGATGTAATCTCTCAGCTTGAATTGGCATGGAAGAATTCAACTTAAAATAGTTCATTGGGAATCTTTTTCAATTCGCCTTGAGAATAAACCCATTTGTATTTCATGTACTTTTGTATTCTTTTAAAAATGCACGTTTTCAACTCACTTCACATCGGTTCGATTATGCTATGATATTGGGAATTTATATCTTGTAACACGACAATATCTTCACATGCAAATCAAAGTGAACATTTTTTTATGTGTCATATGTTATTTATTCTATTTTGTAATAACTGCGACATTAACAAATAATATATTTTTTTTGTTCAGTGTTTTAATGATTTTTATCAGATTTATTATCTAATTGCTATTGACGTTGTCGCAACAAAACAATTAACCCTTTACAATCGAATTTTACTATAGTCGTTATATATTTTGGATTGTTTCTTGCAATAATCAGTTTTTCGATATATTCCTTTCAATTAAAATTATGTACCGATATGCTTTATTATGTATCACTTTGGTACTTTATTTAATGCAGTTAATATAACATGTTTCAGATAAAAACAATACTTTATACTAAGCAAATAAGGTCACCAACGTAACCAAAGTAAAATAAATAAATAAAATAAAATTATTAAATAACAAATTAAGAAAATAAATAATAAACAAACAACATAATCACTACTAAGTAAATAATAAGAATTATTTTAACATTAATTTTTCAATTTTAACTTTTTTTTATTTTTTAATAATCCTCAATAATGTAAAAAATGACGTCGACCCATGACATTTTATCCAGTAGTCGTCATTGTGAATTATACTAAGTTAAAACTTATTATAGTCACTACCATTTCCATACACGTATGATGCACCCTGAATACAGTACTCAATAATGAACTCTTGAATCATGGACATCTGAATATAAGACTCCCCACCATTTCATGGGCATGGCGATCTCTTTAGTTTTGGCCATCAGTCGTACTTGCGCTGTTAACCTAAAACAATTAACTCCTTGGCATTCAAGGATAAAAATCAAAAATTACAAATCTAAATGATCACGAACAAATAATAATACTGGATGGACCGTCAACCGGGTCAGAGTGGAACCAGTGTGGAGCCAAAAATCTGTCACGGGGGGGAAAGAAAACTCTTCCAACAGTGAAGAGACACTTGGTCACCAATCCCAGACTCCGACCTTGGACCAAGTAAATTAATACCAATTCAACTAATTAAAAGAAAGAGAACGAAAAAATCTCTTCCTTTTTCCTCGCACTCGAAATTCCACAAAAGATCCCCAGGGACTAGACATACCAAATATGGAGAAATATAGTAGGAAGTGAAATAAGACCCCGTCTCAACGCAAACAAGATTGCAAATGTCCGCAGAGATATCGAACCAAACAAAAGACTCAAATGCAGAAATAGATAAAAATAAAACTAGATATGAGACAAAATAAAATAACGCATTACTCAAACAATAAAGATATGAAAATAGAGAAAAAAATAATATGACAGAGGGTGAGGTAAAAACTAAAATAAATGAGATATGGAATAATAATCTCCCAGGAAATACAATCGAAGAATCTACTTGTGACATAAACTGGCAGTTATTCTGAATATATTACTGAAGATGAGTCCAACTACATTAGCTTAGAATTCCTTGAAAACCAGAGAGTTGAAATCACTGAAGCGAAAAAAGGCATCATTAATGTACTCAGCAGAGTAACACTCACACAAATTTCAGACAGAATCCGGCTTCCAAAAATTCACACACGCTTTGAAATTATATAACGCTGCACTGGAAACATTGTTAACGTACAAACAACATGGAAACATCACATAAGTTATAATGTCATATACGCAACAAGTGTAGCAGCTGTTGGAAAGATTAGGTTCAAGACAAAGAAAAGTTCAATCAACAGACAAAAAGAGTCAGCTTGGAAGTTAAAACAGATCCTGGAAAATAAAGAAAATCAAATGTGAGATTTCAATACTAGAGAAGATCACAAGAAACCGAAATGCCTTGACTCGCAAATGCAGGAAGATCAATCAAGCGACAATTAAAATAAATCACTAATTTAAATTCCATCAGCCAAGAAAATGCTAAAACAGAAACTACAGTTAAATGCGCAGAGAACAATACGACAAGAAA
Source organism: Acanthosepion pharaonis (assembly GCA_903632075.3). Lineage (NCBI taxonomy): Eukaryota > Metazoa > Mollusca > Cephalopoda > Sepiida > Sepiidae > Acanthosepion > Acanthosepion pharaonis. Next base: position 703,307 of record CAHIKZ030001125.1, on the reverse strand, counting down.
AATGTTGTAGGTTCTATCGCCAAAATAAAATATTCAGGCCATGAGAAATTTTACAGGGAAATTGGAAAAGACGCTATGTCAAAAAGCCATCATCTTTTGAGAAAATGCAGAAATTTTGGGAGAATATTTAGAGGAGCCCAAAAGAATATAACCCCAATGCAGAATGGATCCAACGTGAAGAAAAAATGTATGATGGATAAGCCTCTACAAGAATGGGAAAATGTAGCCACGAATAATGTTAATCATGCTCTAACGAAATCCCAGAAGTGGAAATCACCAGCAAATGGTAACGTATCCAATTTCTCTGTCTATCATATGCCATCAAAAAACAAGAGAAAAAGATGACCCAGAAAATTATATGCCAATAACATATCTTTCCACCACGTATAAATTGATCACGTCTGTCCTAACGAACTTTACATACTTTTTCGTGAAACAAGAAACATTCTTACACTGGAACAAAAGGTATGCAGCAGAAGAACACATGGTTGCATAATCAACTACTGATAAACAAAATGAGACGTTGTAGAAATCTTAACACAGCATGGATAGTTTACCGTAAGACCTTTGATAGCGTGCCACACTCTTGGAACCTTAAGACGTTGGAAATATACAAAGTCTCCTTCGTGATAGTAAACAACGTTATAACTAAATCACACAAGAGGCACTGCCGCCTCCAATCGACTGATTATCCGACGTGGAATCTTTCAAAGAGATTCTTTGTCATCCGTTCTGGTTTGTATGTCCTTAATCCCCCTTACGTATGAATAAGATCTATGGGTAAAGGAAGAAAGTATTCAATCACTTACATGGATGATCTGAAACTCTTTGTCAAAGACGACAATGAGTTGAAGGATCTCCTCAATACTAAAAAATATTTCGGGAACGACATAGGTATAGATTTCGGATTAGATAATTGTACCAAAGTAACATTCAAAGATCTCAAAGATTGGAACAAGTAGATTATAGGTATAAGATTGACAAATTCTTACAAATAATTACGCGAATTAGATGAAATGCAGCTTCCCAAGTGAAGGAGAATGTAAGAATGTAGTTAGGCGAGCTGAATGTTAGTTTAGGCGAGCTGAATTCAAAAAGCAGAATATTAGCCATAAACACCTTGGCTGTCCCTGTGGTGTAATAGTTTCAACATCCTTAACTGAACTATACCTGACATTAAATGAATGGACGACAAAATGAGAAAGCTTCTCACCTGCCACCGTATGCATCATTGCAAAGCGGATGTTGATCGACTATGTCTCCAGATTCAAAGGAAAAAGAGGATTATTTCAACTGCAACAATTGGCCTTCAAAGCTATCTGGAAACTACAGAAGACTGGATGATGATCTGCTTCAAAGAACATGAAAGGAGTAAGAAAATTTATTCATTAATAAAGGAAGCCAACAAATTCAAAATGGAGTTTAAAATGGGTGACGAAATGCAAGTAAAGCATAATGCACCGACTGTAGCTGCAAGATACTTAAAAAACAAAGCAAAGGTAAATGTAGACGACCAGATACAGAAACAATGACAATACTCTGCACGTGCCAAACAAGCTGATGCTGACAATATAAGTGTATATAAGTGGCTACGTAGAGTAGGGTTAAAAGTTCAAAACAAAGATTCTATTCTTGCTGAACAGGACCACTGCTTGCTAACTAGAAATTATCATACTACATAGTGAAAAATTTGGTTAGCCCAAAATGCCGAAACTGTAATAAATATCCAGAATCAATTGACCATCATGTATCAGGTTGCGTGATATTGGCACACACTGAATATGAAACACGGCATGACAGATTGGATTACTGTAATTTTTACAAGAATTTGATATAAACATCATCGATGCACGGTTATGGAGATAGGACCTGTAACAATTTTATGGGATTTCACAATACACACAGACATTATGATTAGAGACCGAAAAGACAAAATGGGGCTCCTTATTGACATGGATGTCTCTGCAGACTGCAATATATCATTAAAGTTCTTCAAAAGTCATCAACATAAAAGAACTTTGAAATCGAAATCTCAAAAATGTGGGACATGAGTATATCAACAACTCCTGTTGTAGTTGGAGCCATAGGATTGTTTGGAAAAGATACCAGTAGAGTCTCTCTCTCTCTCTCACACACACACACACACACACACACATATATATATATATATATATATATATATATATATATATATATATATATATATATATATATATCAAAAAAAAGTGAACACTGCGACAGCGTGTTTCGTGTCTGAACGTAAATTTCAGGCCAGTGTATTGTCAGGTATTTCGACCATTTATATATGTTGGTCAGTGGGGCATTATGTTTTGCAATGTCAGATATTTCCAGTTTAATACCTTGTCATTATGGCTATTGGTTAGGTATCAACGTTTGTATTTCAAATTATTCTAAAGGCAATTGAGAAGAAATCACTGTGGGCTGAAAGTGGTTATTTGCGGCTATTGTATTGGACTGTTTGCTAAATGTTTACACATTACTTAGTTTTGATTGCTTCGAGAATTTTTCTATTCATTCCTTAATTATTTGTTGATTATTATTATTTTTCTTTTCTTTGATTTCTGGCGTATACTCGTTACTTACCGGGTCCCAACAAGAGACCTAATGTCAGAAAAATGTCACCATGAGCATTTTTTGAGAAAAAAACAAAGTAGACAAACACCTAAGATTATACATATTTTACATAAAGCTAATCGTATGATGTTGACTGCACTAGTTGCGTGTGCATGTGTTTGTGTGTGTGTGCGCGCGTGCGTGTGTTTGTATGTGTGTCCGCACTCGTGTGTGTTTATGTGTGTGGATCAGTAGCAATGATCTGTTATGCTATTTTGAGCTAATGAGGCAGTCATATAATCGCACCTGTCAATATATTTTTCATTTATGTCAAAGAAGAAAGACTTTTTTGAAAGAAGAAATGCTAGCGTAAGTAAACTCTCAAAAATTTTCGCCCGTAACAAAAGCATATTCTCTTGAATTGCCTAATGACAAACGCACACCGAACAGTAACTGGAAGACGTCGTGAAAAGGCACACTAATGGCTGCCATTGAATAAGACACGATTCTATATCTACGTATATTATATAAACTGAATAGAAACAAAAGGAACACCCATTATTTAAACCAACTCTGAATGTTTACTTATCTAGCTGATATTAAAATATACTGACATTTACACGTATATATATATATATTATCTGATATATTGTATATTCAGTGTGTTCTCTTGCATCTTTTGGATTAAAGGACATAATATATATATAAAGAGAATGCGATGGATAAATCGTCTAATTTAAGCATAAAATAATAACACTGACATGCCATTTTAACAGGTATATTAACCAGAATTAAAAATAAATATATCTTGAAATACTAAAGAGTAAATGTATTCAATAAAATCATCATTATCTTCAACCACGGCCTCCAGACGACATGGGAATCTCCTGTGTCTCTTCTGGGCGGTCTCCTTGTTTAATTTGGTAAATGATGCCATAATCATTGCTTTCTGTTCATCTTTGGTGTTACAAGGAGTTTTCTTGGTTTCTCATTCAACTGTGCCTCACATTTAACAATCAAGGGGATTGCAGTCTGGGATGTTACGTCGCCAGATGTTAACAACCAAAAGCACTGCAATGTCCGTATTAGAGTTTCCGACGCGTATTCTAAGCAGAATTGCATGCCTTTTCCAAGTTTATGTCGAATTGAATTGCGTCATAGTGCTCTTTTTTTTCACGAACGGTACCACATATGACCCTACTATACTATGCAATCGCCAAAAAGGAAACCACGTGCATGCGGGAAACAAAAATAAAAAAATAGAAAAATTTACCCATAGCAACCTATATATATATATATATATATATATATATATATATATATATATATATATATATATATTTTGATATATATTTGAACATACACTTTATCGGTGTTAATGCCGATATTATTATTGTAAAAAAAATCTCACAATTTTGATTAAATGTATTTCATTCATAATAATTACAACATGTATTTATTAATGATCCTAAAATACTTGTCTTTCTCCAACCCTAGTTAAACTTGACTGTAGTTGTGAATTTAGAAATAAAGTCGTCAATGAAATGAAAATACAATTCTTCATGATGTAAATTCAGGGGGAACGGATACTTACTCTTACAACTGATTGATCATCGATATGAATTTTTTCAACCAATTCCAATAATGAGTGAGCAGGATCATCATCGAATAAAATTAGCTAATTATCACATCCGAATCCATTAGGCCTGCTATTGATTGGCTTGTTCTCCAAATAAAATTCATTTTTCTTGATTTTCGTCTTATATACATGACACGTATTCCAGCTCACTTATTTTTCTATGCTACATCAATCATCTTTTACGCTCAACAGCAAATGTGTGTTTTTTCGCAGCCATTTTTTTCTAAAATTATATGAATATAAAATAAGTTAACCCTCAATAGAAAACAAACTGTTTGACATTGTTTCAACGAAAGTATATTTCTTCTTCGTTAAGCAATAAAAAATCCTGGATTATGCAAATTAATGTAAATCGGGACGATGGCTCAAACAATGGCGAAAACATTTATCTACTCAAGGAAACCTTCCTTACTTTGGTAAAAGTTTTTTTAGCCAATTTCATCGATGATTGATTGGGGACATTATCCTAAAAGTTTTGAAAATCCTCATTTCAAAATCGATGTGACATGACCAAATTTGTTGTAAAATTCAAATTCACCTTCTTTGATTTCGGTCTAATATTCTCGACATTAGCTGCTTTCAACCGAATTGTTTCCTTTCAATCCTATTCTTCTATTGAGATTCAGTCGGGTATAATATCTTTAAAAATACTGACATGGACTGACTTGAACTTTTAACCTTATTTTCTTAACAATTAACAACAAAACCAGTTTTTAAATTTGTATTTCTTCTAAAGAAAGACCACTGCAATGCTTTGCATATTATCAATAGTAGTAGATTTCTGTTTTATATAATGAGTTCAATTAAGCCTCCAATTTCTCATAATTTTACATTATAAATCTATGTATTCAGTGAACTACGCAGCCCGAATTATTTAGTGACACTCAAACTCATACTACAAGCAAACTGTTGTGTGAAATGAGCTGACTCCATCATTACGTCAAAATACTTTCACCTTCCGAAGTGAAAGTTACTTCTTCGAGAAAAAAGGGTAAGTTTGTCTACATGTAACAAAATTAAAATTATCAGTATTAGGAATGCGAAAAGTCAAATATAAAACAACTTCGTTCATTCCTTCTTAGAAGAAGCTAGTGAAAACCTTATTTAAACTTGTAAGGCAAAAGATCATATACTCTTGAAATAAAGCAAAAGGAAATCAAGGTAGATAAATATTGTACAAATCGGATTTTAGCTTTTGCAAGTTCAATGCGTTTATCTTAAACAATCAAATCAATATTTTGAATTCCGATTTTCAAAGTAAGTATGACTTCGAAATCAACGTTCGATTTTGAATGAACCCAATTATTGACGATTGGTGTGAGTGAAATTAATAAAACATTAGCTATGATGTATCGATGTTAACGACTTTAGTCATGTGTGTACCTTTTTCACGTTAATTCTCTTTCTCTTCTTTCTCTCTATTATCAACGATAACATTCTATATTTATGAGTGAATATAGTGCAACTTCAGAGATAGAGATAAGTTATACACATTGTGAACAGGGAAATTATCACTGCTTTTAACTATCAGTTCCACACCTCAAGCGCTCATCAGATGCTCAACCACATCCCTTTCTCTTGCCATATATATATATATATATATATATATATATATATATATATATATTATATATATATATATATATGTTAAGACATATATATATATATATATATATATATATAAAGAAATATACATAATACGCAATCATTGTAAATATTATGTATATTTCTTTATATATTTTAAATAGATATCTTATTCAACATTGCACACTGTTTATTGTCCATTATAAAAAATACTTATAAAATACTTTGATGTTACGTCAACTCTCTCTTCTATCTTATCTTGGATAAATGTCTTTCGACTTTCGGTGTCAGCAATAGGTGTCCTTTAATCTTTACATCATTACTTATTATCTATCTATTGAACTATTGATCTATTTTATCTTCTGTTTCTCCGTAACACACTGTCTCTCTGGAATGCGAACTCGTCTCTCTGGTTTCTCTTCCCGACACTTTATCCATTACACTACTCTTACATCAGATGATATTCCCAAGCGGTCACCCATCTAGCTACTGTCCAGGATCGACGTTGCTTAACTTCGGTGACTAGTAAATAAAGTAACTGTTAATCTGCCCCATGACAAAAATAATTACATATTTCCTATTTCAGTGTCTCCAGTGCAATCCGTCTCCACTCAAAGTATCGCTGCTGTACAAACCTCTCAAGTTTGTGTCGTCTAAGGGAAACTTAAGAAATATTCATGGAACCATATTTAAGAAATTCGAATCACAGAGCAGTTCAGAAATACAAGATAGTGCCTACCAAATATGGCTAAATAGTGTTTTTCATCATACTTTGAACCAGCATGTATTACGTTAGATTCAAAGATTATAACAATTTACTGTACTTCTTAATATATACTGAATATTTAAGGGATTATGCCTGACTATGATAAATGTTGTAAACATCGATTCAGAGGTAAATTCTTGTACGGATTTTAATCTTAATTTTGACAACCTATTCATTAGAAGGATTAAAACTGCAAGTAAATTTACTGCTAGAATCAAGAGAAACAAAATCAAAAGACTTGATACTAAATTACAATTCCGCTATTTATCTTAATATTTCGCAAAGGATTTTCAGTTAATAAATCGGTGGCACTTCCCATTCCTCTTCTTGTTTTGTACATTGATTTTGGCAACGGATAATGTTTACATGATGTTGGACGGTTTTATTAGCGGAAGTGTTAAGATTTACGAAGAGGCTTCTCAAAGATTAAAAGTCAAAAGAATTAAAAACAAGAAAATCAAATGAAACCACACGATGTAATATTTGGAATTAGTCGATATTGAAAAGACACGAACGTAATGGAGAACACCTAGGAATATCCATTTAAAAGAAATTGTCATATTATAAAATCATGGAGCTGTAAAGCAATGGTTTCAATTCGTTGAATTATTTAATTAGGTCTTAATATAATACTGTTATACATACATACATACATATATATATATATATATATATATATATATATATATATATATATATATATATATATATGGACGGCAACAATTTAATGGATAAGGATATTTAAACGGTATCATGTTGATCTACTAAATTTCATTTCATTCTTTAGTATAGGAAAGACAATTAAATTGACTTTTAATTTAGCATATATGTTGGCCTCCGTCGAGCGGGTATTTTAAAAGTACGACCAATATTGTTTAGTTCAACTTTCAACAAGATATACAGAAAATTCTCAAAAGAAGAAATAAATCCGAAGAGAGAACCTTTTATAAACGGATATCACTCGTTGATGAAAGATATCCATCGAGAATTGCTAGACTCGTTCAAGCTGATAAGTATAAAGAATATAATATAAAATAATGTAATCTGTTGTGGTATTGCAACGCCAGCAGCAGCGGCTGACCAATGCCAGTTACCACTTCTATCAAATGAAAACAAGAAAATGAGAATATCGAAAAAAAAACCTTGTCTGACCTAATGACTCTCAAATTCTGTAGCACATTCATATGAATGGGAGCAAAAATTTGTATAAACAAAATGAAAATATGAAGATCTATTCTGCTCTGTTTCAAAAGTTCAGTCAAATTATGGTTCTGGAAAGGCATCGTAAAAAATACCATACATTATGACCTTTTGTACTAATAAAAGATCGTTTAAATGCCACAGCTTACTTACGTGGCTGAAAATGTTGCCTCCTTTTATAAGAGGAAAGCGCATGCGACACAAATCAAGAAGTTTTGATGCAATTTGTTTTCTGTATTAAAACTGTTTCCATAATTACCAGATCTCACGATCTATAGACCAACTTTATGATGTGCTGGAAAGGTGGACATATTCAGGATGTGCGGTCAACCAATTTAGGAAACTTGATGGTTGCAATAAAAAAAAAATATGAGGCTAACTTTCTAAAGAATGCTCATAGAACAGCAATGAATAAAAACAATCGACTTTTGAAACAAATTGATCATACACATTTTCATCCCATTTGGCTCACGAGAAACAGATGTGGCGTGCCAAACCTGTAAGAGAAAGTTACACTTTATGTTTGGTCTGACAGATTTTAAAATTTAGTATCCTGTTCTATATTGTTTGGAGTTTCGTGAAGAGAGATACCACCCAGTGTCTCCTTTATACCATAAAGTCATTGAGTTAAAACCCATAGGGATAGGCTCCACCTAAACGAAGAAGCGCATCCCATTGATCGGCTGCCATTGATAGACTGGTGTGAAGGAGATTCACTGCGGCTTCTGCAGTCGGACCACCACCTACGATTACAAATGTGAAGAGGATAATGATTATGATAATGTTGAATTGAATGAGGTGGTCAATTCTTAGGACGCGTTGCTTCTAATTCTTTTATTTTTCAGAAATAAACAATGGCAAACCCTATGATAACAAATGAAATGAAAAGACATGCTGTGATTGTGGCAATAAAGGCTGATCATAGCGATTTAGATATTGCACGTTTCTTCAGAGTTGCAAGATCGTTTGTCGACAAGAGACGAAAAGATTTAGAAGACGCTGATATTTTCCTAATATCTGTATCAAAACGTAAAAGACATTCTGCATATTCTGATAAAGTGAGAACATCCGAACTTATTCAGGAAGTCAAGCAGACAATTGATGAAAACTAAAGTCAATCAATGGGGTCAATTACCAAAAAGCTGCACGTGCCTGAAAAAAAACAATCAGAAGGAGTGTTCATGAAGACATTCGATATAAGTCCTACGTGATGAAGAGAGATCAATATATGTTTGAAAAAGCAAGAGAAAACCGTTTAAACAAACTTTAAAATCCTTCAGACCCTGGTGCGATTTGTTTTTTCTCAGATGAGAAAAATTTTGATCAAGATCAAAATCTTAACAGAAGAAATAACAGACGGATTTGTTCAGATCCTTCTGAGGTGCCAAGAATGAGGCGCACAAATTTTCCTTCAAGTATTATGTTATTGGGTGTTGTTATCAATCAAGGACATATTATGCTACAACACTTTTTCCCACAAAGTGTTAGAGTAAATGCTGCTGCTTACATTGTGCTTCTAGAAACAGTTATCAAGCACTGGATTGACAACATATGCAACGGCAGCCTTACATATTACAGCAAGACTCGACTCCATCCCACAATCCTCTACGAGCACAAGAATGGATGGCTGACCATTTGTACGACCACATCACACCCAACATTTGGCCTCCTAACTCTCCAGATCTCAATCCACTAGACTATTATGTGTGGAGTGTTGTTGAGAAGGAGGTTAATAAACAGCCTCATAACACCAAAGACTCTCTTAAAGCTTCAATATTTCGAGTAATGTCTGACATAAATAAGGACCAAATAATCAGAGCTTGCAGACGATTCCGACCTCGTGTAGAGGCAGTTATTGATGCTAGTGGTGGTTTTATTGAATAAAATTAAATAATAGTTAGCTAAATTTCATGTTTACTTGTTTGTAATCAAATATAATTATATTCATTTGTTCAGAATGTTTTACTAATCCATAAAATCTGTCCTCAAATACCAGCCACGCTTTATATATATATATATATATATATATAGTAAAATTCCCAGATCAGTTCTGTGGAAAAGACAAATTGGTATAAGATGACAGTTGGAAAAAATCTTTTTTTTTCCGACGCGTTTTGTCTTACGACTTTTTCAGGGTAAAAATGAAATCGAAATATTTTTTATTTTGTCTTATAAAAATAATTGATGTGGGAATTTAACTAGATTGTCGACATGGAAAGAAGAAAACCGTAATATAAAGGAAATTTACATTAACCAGAAAGAGACTTACTAAGAAGTGTCTCTCTTTTTAGGGAAAAGACAGTAGACAGAAACGCACAGCCAAAAAAACTAAGATTTTTTTACAATTGTCACAATATATATATATATATATATATATATATATATATATATATATATATATATATATATATATATATATAATATTAAGATTTGTTTAACTCTAAATATCAAATACAAAATTTCTTGGTGCTGAAAATTTTTCAGGGATTCTGTATTTAAATTGGCATTTTTTCAATTTTTTTTTTCGAATTTTTCTCCGTCTTTGTTAATCCGTTTTGTAGAAGCCCTCATGAATATTGCCTTTTTTTACAAGCGCATGTTCATGGATTTCTGCTTTTAATTACGTCTTTTAATTTTAAGCCTCATAACCTTTTTCCTAGTTGTTGAATTATTTATCCAGTTGTAATATTTTTTAATTAGAATTTTTCTTAGGAATTTGAATTTTTATGTATGTTTTATATTGAAATTGTTGTAATGTGTTATATTATTAATTAAATTCTATTATATTTGCTAATTTGTATTATTAATGAAATAATATTAATTAAATTATAATATTTTATCCTTCATTTCATACATTATGTTATATTATTATTAAAATAGCAAAGTAAATTGCCAACCACATGTCCTGGATGATGAGACCCTGAAGGCGACTATAGATGATGAGGCCTTGAAGGCGACTATAGATGATGAGGCCCTGAAGGCGACTATCGATGATGAGGCCTTGAAGGCGACTATAGATGATGAGGCCCTGAAGGCGACTATAGATGATGAGACCCTGAAGGCGACTATAGATGATGAGGCCCTGAAGGCGACTATAAATGATGAGACCCTGAAGGCGACTATAGATGATGACAACAACCAAACCTGTGGTGATATTTGCGGGAGCTTATCCTGCATAAAGAGAATGTACAAGATGTGCAAGCGTGTATACCAAAGACTGACGGGAGACAGCAAGCAATTACGAGTGATGGCCTGCTTCTCCCTCCTCTCTCGGTACAGCGACGTACAAATATTTGATCGTCTGCTCACCAGTAACGAAAAGTCGTTCTTGTATGACACTCAAAAGCATTCCAGACATTGGTCATCACCACGGGACCTTGTTCATCATGCCACAAGACCATCTCTAAACCAACGCATGATCATGTTTTGTATGTAATGATACCTGTTGGTATCACTAGATACAGAAAATACACCGCGGACTTGTTCTCGCAGCAGTTGGAACGTTTGCAACAGACAATGAAGCAGAAAGCACCAACATTGATTAATCGCAAGGGTGTACTTTCCCTCCGTGAAAATGGCAGGCCAGATGTTGCGCGGGTGACCAGAAATGGCATATGGCGACTTGGCTGGAAGACACTGTGCCATACAGCATACTATCCGGATCTTGCACAAACAGACTACCAGTCCTTCCATTACCTGGACAACCACATTTGTGCGAAATCCTTCGCAAATAAGTTAGACACGCTCCAGGCACTCACAGACTTCTTTATGCCCAAGATATGTGATTTGTGTGTGACAGAGAGAAATATTATGTCTTAATATACTAAATAAATTTTTCTTCCGACGATTTTGAACATAAGTTAAATATTTGTATCTCTCTCCTCTCTCTCTCTTTCTCTCTTTCTCTCTCTCTCTCTCTCTCTCTCTCTATATATATATATATATATATATGAGTGATTAGAGAAGAAATGCTGAGTTTCATATTAATTATTTGACGAAAAGCATTTCATATTTGAAACTGACTTTGAATATTTTCACTGAAATAAAAAAAAACTTCATTTTCATTATATCAGTACAACATAAATATCATTGAACAACGATTTTCCCAGCAGTCATGTTTTCATTGTCAGTGAGTATTCGAGAACTAGATGGGAACATTATAAACAGAGATTTTCGAGAAAGGTTTTCCTTCTCGGAATAATCACAAATGAATTTACTTATTGTATAGCAATGGCATTTAATAAGACATTTCAATCAATCGCCCCAACTCAATTTTGACAAGAAATTGTAAACAACAAAATATATCTGTGATATTGTCAAATGGGAAAATAGACGCTTTGTGACAATGAGAACTAAGTGTGAATCACACGGTGTTCTATTTGTGATGGAGTTGCTTGATGTAGTCACTTTGTCAATCCCAGGATGCGACCCGTTTGGTAAGTACATGAAAAACAAGCAACAATCATTGTGAACGAAAACTGCTTAGAGAGAAAAGTAAAAAGAAAACATTTGGCAATGATGATGATATCTGCTGTTAGTGACGTTTTGTTAACCAACGGGACGAACAGTATTTTGTGCAGTCAGATGTCAGTTTACGTGGAAAGTAACATTGCAGTTCTTAATTAAAAAAAAAAAGTGAATATTAATGCAAGCAAGATTTTCACAGTTCCAGCACCTTCCTAGTCAGCCTATGATATTTTCGCAGCATCTGGATTTCTTTTATTCGGTTTTTTTATTCAACCATTATTTTGAACCTGGTCCAAATCAGGAAATGTAGCTAATACAATTGTACATCTTCCATTCTGCTAAGTTTTTCATATGAGAAAATACCTCATTTTTGCCTGCAATTAACGTTACATTGTAGAAAACATAGCAGATATGAAGATTAAATTCTCTGTTCTTCTCTAAAGTTAACTTTATTAAATGTCAATTGTTTTAACCAGAAAACAAAAAGATGACGAAGCTTATTGGAATCGTCAGAAGACCTTAAAAAGATAAATGGGCTGAAAGTCCCTTCTGAGTATGAGGCGAAGCGTACACAATATCGGTCTTTGAAGGATTCGATGGTGTAAAATATTGATACTTAAAGAGGATTCGTGACTTACGAATGCGCTAACAGAAAGGAAAATTATGATTGATGCTAGAATCGGGCGGTAATCCATTGGAGTCAACTCTGCTATATTCCCTCTGTTTTGTGAAAGAAAATAGAATTCGATTTTAATCATTTCTTTGTCATAATTTGGTCTTAAATAAGTATTTAATCAATCACAAATTGTGCATTTTTAATTGCTTAATAGACGGGTAAATTTAATTTATTTCTTAGGGGTTCTAATAGATTTCTCAGCTTCATGTACCACTTATTTTATTTTTACTGGGTAACTGTTTAAAATATTTCTCGACCTCTTATTTTTTATGAAGACTATCCGTTTATTGAATACTGAAAAAAATCCCGACCGACACCCCGACTATAAAGACTTCTCTTTGAATTTTTCACCATTATTATGTTTATTGTGCTGCAATTTTTGTTAATACCTTTGAAGTATTTATATTTTATTATGGCTATGTCAAATTGAATTGTGTTTTTATTATTACAGAAAATTTTTAACAAAATCTGATGTTGCTTGTTCCTCTGGCAATACCTCATAAATACCAGGGTCTATTCCAGTTTGAGCGCGAAGAAATGCAAGACATATCAGAGTCACTGGATGCTCTCAATGAAAAAAGTAAAGAAAGAAAGAAAGAAAGAAAGAAAGAAAGAAAGAAAGAAAGAAAGAAAGAAAGAAGGAAAATTGATAACATTCACTTGTCATTTTTCAAATTCTTTAAAAAATGATTCTACATTAATACGTATAATGTGTATTGCAATATTCTCTTAAAGTTGATAAGCTCAAATATTTAACAAAATTCTCCGGAAAATTCATCGTCGTGAAACAAGCAAGGGGATTTTGCAATAATTAACTTAAAAATTATGAAATTTTTACGGGCATTTCTAGTTATAATTAAATTAGTCATTCTCCAATTATATTAATCTTTTCAATCCTCTTGTTAATTTTCGTTAATTAACGTTTTTCCAAAACAAATGCGTGTATAACTTTTAATTATAAAACACTGACATTAAACGTTGGGGAACTGAGACCTAAACGCAATGAATCTGAAAACAAGGAAATATGCAAATGATCCTGCCTGGTCGTATTAGGTATAAGCAGAGGACGTGAACTTGTTTCTTGTTTCCTGTAAAATATACCCGAAGACTGGGCAAAGATCTACTGTCAGTTCTCAAAATAGAATCTGAGTAGGTGTCTCGTCATAAATGAGATCACTCAGTGAGAAATATTTTCATGTAGAAATAGTTTACAAAATGTAGAAATTGTTCTCGGGAGTTTGTTAAAGAAATGACTACGAAGTTATCAAAATATGATGTCTTCCCTACTATTCTCTTCCTAAGTAAAAAAAGGAATTAAACTACTTCGGTTTGCCCTAAAATATGGAAAGTGGGCCATAATCAAATGGTGAGATGAAACGTGTTCAAATGAAAACAATTTGGTAATAATGAAAATCAGTGGTGAGACGAAAAGAGGAGGGTTAATATACACACTGTGTATATTACTCCTATCAAGAATGGGGGAAATTATTTTATGATCAGATTCCGAGCCTCTTTAGATAAAGTTGAAGGTATCTTTTAAATAAGAGAAATGATAAATAAAATCTGGGATTATTAAATGAAGAACAAAATCAAATCGTCCTCGTTTTTCTTTTTTTTTTTTTTTTTTTGCCTTTCTTTTGGCCTTGAATTTTGTTCATCTAAATAAAGGGCAAATTCTGTCTATCTGTCCGTGTGTCTGAAACCGCTCTAACTCGGGTCGCACTTGCTCTACGTAGACATATTATATCTTTTTGAAATCACGATGACTTCCGGATAAGAATGGAACAGTTAAAAATTGAAATTGTAAAACAACTGAAAGAAACAGAGATTATAATTTTTTTAAAATTATATTGAGTTTAAAATAACACAAATATTTACATTCAAAATTGCCAATTCAGGAATCAATTTAAAAAAAAATACCAAGAAATTTAAAGGGAGAACTTGGACATGAGATTTTGAAGTTCCTAAGATTCTGTGATTTGAAGAACGCAACTTTTGGCCTGAATCGATATTTCCTCCCAAATCGAACTTTCGGCCCAAATCAGTCTTTTGGCAGCAATTAGAATTATAGCACAAGGTCTTTAAACCCATGCAGTTAATTAATTTTTAAAAAATTATCTTTACGGTTTTCTAAGCTTAACCAGAGGCCCTTTTCGTTTTGGGCGGGAGACCCAGTTAACTCTGCGTAGGAACTAGCTTAAAAGTTCGCACACAGCATTTAAGGTAGTAATTACATAATTTTCTGAATCACAGTTCTAAGGTGTTTAGAATTTATTTGGCAATAAGTGAATCTTTATTGCATTCCCTCAATGCGACTGATGCTAACCTCCAAGAGAGTGTTCCACTAACATGAATTGGTACGATTATATTGAATCAACCTCAAAATCTGCAAGTAGGAATTTGTTTTTCACTCTGTCATGCAAGGCAATATTTCTCACAAAAAATATACTTGCACCTTTATAACTCTTTCATTCGTCACATCTGGTTTTGTGCTTCCGCTATTTATTTAGAGATTCTTGACAAATTCTAATGAGGAACCTGCAACGTTATTGGTGTTGACATGACATCTCAACTTTAATCAGTTCCCCCACTACCCTAAATTACTTTTCATTTGCTTATTTCTATAAAGACTTTCAAGATAATTGTTGCAATGAGTTTTATTTTTGTCGCATTGACTTTAGGAATTTCAGCGCGATACTAGATATTAAAAAATATATTCAACGCTGTCATATTATATCTCCTTGAATATTTTTTTCATTGTCTTTTCAACTGAATAACGTTTGTTCAGTGTCTTTCACCCGGAGTATTCCCATACGTTTTAGTAGTTTTAACACCTTACTTTGTGTAAATGACTGAAAAATTATTGAATAGTTGTTGAACCTGATGGATTTCAATTCAGACTAAAGCAAAATGCATCAAAAATATAGCAAAATAATAGATGAGTATTAGAAAAGTAGTACTGCTCAAATATATTCAAACCAAGCGCAAAAGATTTCTAGCATTTCCATTATGATGAAAATAATTTAGGGGTTTACTTATATTAATCAGTGGATATTGCAAAATAAAATGTTTTTGTAATATGACGTTCGTATTTTTAACACTTTACTAGTTGTATACCTAAATAATTGCTTCTGAAATGTTGATGTGACTTATAATGCCAAACAATTTCAATGATACGCTAAAGTTTTGAAGATTTCAATATGTATTGAAAATAATATATTGTACTGTAAGTGTTGTAATGAAAAACAAGTTTGAGTAAAGCCTTAAGATTTCCAGTTTTCACCTCGGAATATTCAGAAGTTTTGGATGGATTCTGCACACAGATGAACAAATAACGGGATTATTATTTACTATTAAACAGGAACGTCGTAAGTGAAGGAAAGTATAGAATTTTCTCAAAAGATCGGAAAAGGTAAAACTCAATCGAAGTTTGGATAAGGTAAAAATTTGTTATTAAAACTTACCTGTATGAATCAATTTTCGAGGATTAATTTAAATTCAAATGAATGGTAAAAACCTATATTCCAGACATTTGAGATTTAAAACTCCTTCAACAGATAAGAGTCATGCAGAATGTATCTTATATTAGGAATCGAAATATTCTCGTTCAAGAGATCATCTTGGATACAAACACACAAACACACACACACACAAAGGCACAGACAAATACACACACAGACAGGCACAGACAGACATACACATAAGCACAGGCACACACACACACACACGCATGCCAGATAACATAGATTTATCTTTCAGCTCCGTAAAAAAAAACTTACTTAATCGTTCATGTACAGTGGAACGTCAATTTAACAGACTAATAGGAGGGGGTCGACCGTTACAGCCATTTGTCCGTTAAATTGAGGTACAATTTTTCGTTGCCTAAAAACACCTAATACAGTAGAAAATTGTTGTAAAAAATGTAAATACAGTATATATGAATTTTACTTTTAAGTTAGTATATAGTAACTTAAAATAAATTACACACTCATACAGAGAGAGAGAGAGAGAGAGAGATGTGACACTATGAGTTGGATATATGCGCACGCGTGTGTGTGTGCGCCCGCACATCTGTGTGTGTGTGTGTATATATACACCCACATATCTGTGTGTGCATGCGCGCGCACACATATGTGCGAAAAGATTAGTTAGATTTGACCTGGGTATCAAACTTCAAGACCCAATGACTAGATTAGGAATCTAGATAAAAACATGTTTTGGACATATGGCCAAAAGGGTAGATAAGTGTTAAGTACTTGTCAAAATACGAAGATAGTTAATAGACTGGCTCTGGTCAAAACTTAAAAGGGTCTGAATTTTATGTCCCTGGATCGGAGTCAGCTAGGCTAGGAAATATTTTTATGTCCACTTTTCTTCAACGGGAGAAATGGCCATGAAAAAGTTATGGGTTTATTCGTGGGTGTCCCTTCCCCGGAAATGATGACAGAGGTCTCTATATATATACGGGAACGCTTGGGTTAGTGGCAGACTTAGTTTAGGTTCGAGGAAGGGATTCAGGCCGTAGCAAGTAGCAACGAAGAGCGACACCCTAGCAGCCGGACATTGTTAGTTAGGATATATATTTTTTTTTTGCCAGCCGAGAATCAGCCCAGAGTTAACTATCCACAAAAGGTCACACGCCCTCCCTCCTCTTTTCGTTCTACCCAAGTTTGTAGTTGTGTTTTTCTTTTGCATGTGAACCTGCCTTTCGCTCGATCCACCGCAGAGAAATTCTACGACGTGGGGTCTATATCTTGTGCAACGAGTGCAGAGGTTGGTAGTTTCACAGAGAGAGAGAGAGAGAGATGCGGTGGATGTTACGTTTTAATTTTAGCTTTAATTAAAGTTTGAAAATAATTTTCTTTATAAGTTCCAATTTGCCATCAATGTTAACGTTAGCTCGCTTCCTTTTCTTACCCCACGTTACGATTGAATTCCATAGGGAAAGGCTTCACAAAAACAATACTGTGTTCTCTACCAAAATCAGTAAAAAAAAATCATGTGTGTTCATGACGAACGCTCAAGGAAACAAAAGCGGCTATTCCCAAAACTATCAGATTCTTTGCGTTGATTACGTCATTAAAAAAAGACAAACCAGTTCTGGAACTAAAGCATTTTGCACGTGGCGATTTGAATTCCAGGCGAACACTACCATTTCTATAGATTTTATCTGTTAAATTCAGAGTCCATCGGTTCCTGGGCCATTATTTCGAGGTTTTACTGTATATAGATTTGTGAATTGAGAAAGAAAGAAAACTATTCTTTGCCGACGCGTTTCGTCCCCTGAGGAACTTTATCAAGGTAAAGTAAGTATTTCATTTTGAAACATGTATTTATAAACAGAAGTAAAAAAAAAAGTATGGTTAAGTTTACAGATGTTGTTTAAATTTAAGACGGCTCTAAGCTATTCATAAAGCTAACTATGTAATTAAAGGAAAAGTATGGATTTCTTATGTGTATAAGGTTTGTCTATTTCAAATACTTCAAACGTTCTTTGCATTTCGCATAAAAATTCGTCCTTTTGATAAAATAATCTGACTGAAAGAGACCATGCATAAATGATTAGGAAATACTACTCCTATGCGTATATGTAAATATATATCTCTAACTCTATACTCCCATATATATATATATATATATATATATATATATATATATATATATATATATATATATATATATATATATATATGCTGTGTGTATGAATTAAATCTTGAATATTAACATGCGGAATCGATTCCTGTAATAATTCAAGATCGTTCCCTTGATATCATATACATTCCATGATTAATCGCTTTTCAATAATGTTCATTGTTTTCAAATTTAATTTGTATTGAAATTTGTAGAATGAATTGCATTTTCTTTTAAGTTGAAGCAACTACCTCCTTTTCCTGAAAGAAACTTTGGAAAAAAATCATTTAATTTGAATTCTGATTGAATTAAATAACTCGTTTCTCCTGCCAATCCATTAATTCTTGCCTGATACAAAATGCTATTTATTATTATTCGACTTCAAAACTTGTTTATGCTAAGGACTTTAAATATTTTTGAATTAACTCAATTAATTTTCGAATTTTATTAATATCATTATTTATCTCGTATTATTTATAATCATGTATCGTGTGTCGAATGTTAATTTTACATTGTAATTAACCAATATGCATATAAATGATAAACATAACTTTAGTGCCATTTATTTATTTATCCTAAAAAAAAATCAGTCCGAGTTATGATTTAATTTATATATTCACTCTAATTCCAGTACTAGTTTCTTTTGCATATAACTTGAAATTTACAAAGGACATTCTTGGCGGCGTAAAATAGTCAAAATATAACACGTGTGCACATCCACTACCAACATTACATCTGGACTCGTATATGCGCTCTGGGCTGTGCTTAACTCACCGGTTGCCATTTTATAGTTTGTTATTTTTTGTTGTTGTTGTTGTTGTTTTTTCAAGCAGAAACGCAGTTAAAAAGGACATTTCTTGTTAATTTGATATTCATAGTCCGTTCATTTGTTAATTGAATAAATCTAATGTATGGTCACTTAAAATGCCAACAAACATTAATTTGTTTATTTAACATAAACAGAAGTGATAGAAAACTATAGAACATACTACACTGAATAAATGAATCGTTTTGTTCGGCTGACGTAGTGTGATGTATTATGTAAACAAGTATCCTCACTGGAGTTGTTTATTTGTGGCAGCCATGACAAAAAAATCTTATCTAACCACAGAATCATTTCCTGAAATAGAATAATTTGAAGCTGTCTTTCATTTCGAGGAATACTCTAGATTTGTATCGCGCACAGGAATTTTATGGATATCAGCAATAGGATAAACGTGACAAGCGACAACTATGGCGAAGAAGCTAACCACCCACGCATTAGATTATATCCAAATTGAATGCTGATGTCATTTAACCTATCAGACAATAGACTTTACAAAGTACACAGGTTAACATTAAGCTTTGTAGTTGTCGACCAACGGGACTGTCATTAGAGACACCACGACACTGGAATTCAGTTCTCACCTCCGAAATAAAGCATCGCAATTGGACAGTGGAATGACTTGCGTTGTGTCACCTGGCCAAAGATATTAAAAGATACTTTCTAATTATATGGAAGCAATCTGCCAGGGTTAATTAAGATGCTGTCCCAGGATTCCTCAGTTGACTTCAAGCCATTAAAATACCCTAGTCCTTGTCATACTGAAACTAACCATAATTGGGACATGCTTTCGACCTCATTTAACTTCTTGCAGCTATACAAAATAAATTGTGCAAGAATTCCATGAAATCGTAGACTCCATGCCATGATGTATAATACACGTTATAGGGAAATTAGATCTAAATTGTTTTTGAGATTTGATCAGAGAGATCACGGTACATCTCTCTGGTCAAATATATGAATATGTATGAAACTATTCTGGTAGCAAACGTAGTAGCATAAAGGACAGTGCTTCCAATATTACATATTATACTAACCTTAACCGGCTGGGTTACTGATGGTTCAGGTTAAAAAACAATGAAATTGATTTCAACTTTTTTCAAACAGACATTTTTAGTCTGTTCAAAGATCGTTGAAATAAAAATACTTACTGTATTACCAACTCGTATTATTCATTTTAATATAGGTACCTCCTCTATACATAAGGTTTGAAATGAAAACGTTTTCCTTAAGTTTTCAATTCAGCTTTAAGTGAAAGCTAAAGGATTAAATATCCGGTAAGCAAAATACTTTGGCGTATTTCAGACAGAAATTATAATTATATTGATAGGAACAGACTTGCATTATTTTATCAGTAAAATCAATAATGTTAGCCATATTTTTGGCATTTGTAAACAAAACTTAATTTTCCGTTTAAAAATATTTCAAAAATAAAATATGTATTTCT
>CAHIKZ030001125.1:670000-680000 GCA_903632075.3 Acanthosepion pharaonis | reverse complement strand
CCAATGAGGAGGAAATAAATAGCGAGATAGGTTGAGGATCCAAATTCTCGGATGCCAACGGGTGCCGACGACGAAATTTGTTAATGTAAATATGTGTATGTATTTGTATGTGAGTTTGTTTAAACTCTGTTTTAAATTGCTTTGAATACATAATCAAGAAGTTTAAACTTTACGTAATTTATTAGACAGTGAGAAACAAGTTCCTCTCGAATAGTTTCTCCACGCGCACCACTTTTCTATGAAACCGACCCTCAAGAGGCTGTTTCCTCGATCACTACAATCTAAACCTGTTCAATCTAGGGTTAACAATTATCTTCCTCTCCGTTTAATCTGCCTCCTAGCGTAAACCTCTACCTGGAGGTTTTTACAGTGCCTTGTACGAAGTAAACCTCACTGTATAAAATATCTATTACAAAGTTAATGTTCTTCCAGTTGCCTTCATTTGCCATTCAGTAAATGATACATGAACTGCCTTTAATTTATTTCCGTCTACTTTCATATTTATTTATCATTTGTCTATTTTATTACAATGAACTAAGATACTGAAAGGATTATAATCTCTTGAGTTTGAAGTGCCAGACATACTTTTCTCCAGCTGGAAAAGAATTTCTCAAAAAACAGAGTTGAAAGGAAAAATAATTCTACTTCGAAGTTGCTAATTTTAGACGGAACAACGACTGGCTGGCTGCCTAAGCACATCACAATCCGGATTTTGAATAAAAAAAATTTTAAAAAAATCTGCGACTTTTCTGACATCAGTGTATCATTTACAGACAGTTTATTTATACCAATATTTCTTTGCAGATTGACTCAATAATAATATCAGAGTATTGGGCAAGAACTTATTTCTTACTCTAACGAAATAATTAAGCTAAAAAATTTAAATATTTTTAAAATTGCTTTTTAAGTATTTGTGTTACTCTAAAATGCTTCTTCAAATGTTTTTCTCTGAAATTTAATTATTAAATTTTCTTTAAAATTTATTTATTTATCTAAATATTTAAATTTATATATATATATATATACTTTTTTATTTTAATTACATTTTTATTTAATATTTTCTATGATAACAATTTTTATTCATTTTTCTTTATTTTTCATGACAGAAGAAAATTTATTTCGAAGAAAAACATTACAATTGATTTTCAAGTTTATGTTATCGAAACTAAATTACTATTACTCGACATGGAAAGTAGCACATCCATTTTAATGAAGTTTAGATTGCTGGAATATGCATCTTCTCCTTTGTCAATGTCGTCTTCGATGGCTAGACTACGCACATCGAATGAATAAGGGCCGCGTACAATGAACTGGACATAGGGATACCTTCTGGAAGGTCACGCTGCCCCACATTTCAAGGATGTTTACAAAAGGGACCTGAAACTCCTACATATCGAATATGTTAGCTCTGACCAGACGATCGCATTAGCAGGAGCCATGTTCTTCAAGAGGAAGTTATTAAGCGCGAGAAAAAATGAAACCAACTGTTGACAATGAGAGGACAACACAGGAAGTAGAATATGCAATCTGAGACCTTTATTTCACATTCCAGCCTCATCTACCACATAAGAGAGTGACATGCTAAGATTGGACTTTTAAGAGGCACATTTAAGGACTGAACATTAGCCAAACTGGGCCCGACTATTATTTCGGAGATAAATAGACTTCTTCAACTACAGTACGGAACCCAATCAAAACCGAATAGAATATAACTTTCTGACGTTTACGCCATGGTGACGTGTCCATGATTATTTATCTGACAGTTGCAAATGAAACAAATGAACTACAAAATGTATATTTGTTTAATCCTTGCTAAGAAACACAAATCGTTTAACAGCATACAGTCAGGAATAATATCTGTAGTGAGCAATGTCTGTAGAACTACGCTCACTCAGACGTGTTGTAATTGCTAACAAGCTTGTCTCACAAGATCAGTTCCTCATTGGATGCCTGATACTTTCGGCCTTGTGCCGTATGTAAGCTACGCTTAGATAATTACCATTATGACGGAAGTAGTTGTCGCATTCACAAGGACACTGTCCGAGGTGAGATTAAGAACTAAAGGTATAGTGATACTGAAAAGAATGTAGGTATATTTAGAAAGGACAACTAGAAATTATTAGATTCATTTAGAAAGCTTTAAAGTTATAATTAGAACTTTGCTTCCTAGTGGAAAAAAAAATTCAGTATCCATTTGAAATTTGATGAGGAATACAATATCCCAAATTGATTTATCAAAAATATTCTGAGATTCCTCTTGAGAATAAACAAAAAGTTCCTAAAAGTTATTTGGCGAAAAGCATCAGAATTTATCTTTCCAAATATAGACTGTGTATTATGTTACAGTCAAAGTTTTGAGAGGACCAATTTTTAAATACTGCAGTGACATCATCAGTGAATGATTTCTTCACTGCACAGGATGTACAGTTAGGTCCTTTATCATGTTGGATTTGTTCATAATTCTATC
This sequence comes from Acanthosepion pharaonis, assembly GCA_903632075.3. Classification (NCBI taxonomy): domain Eukaryota; kingdom Metazoa; phylum Mollusca; class Cephalopoda; order Sepiida; family Sepiidae; genus Acanthosepion; species Acanthosepion pharaonis. The sequence continues at coordinate 677,533 of CAHIKZ030001125.1, read as the reverse complement.
TTATTTTTCAGAATGTCTGCGTGTTAGTCCATAGCGTAATCTATAATGAGATATTTTACCATAGTATATGCTATTGTGTTCTTGGCAATTATTTCCACCAAAGATTAAACTTGAATACAAACGGAATGTTTACAATGACATATTGTTAGAATATAATAGCTAGTTCAATATTACGTGATATCGTGAGTATGAAATAGAAACATGCATATCAAAGCAATGATTTATTCTCATGGCTCCGTTGATGCAGGAAATGTTTCGTTGTATGTGAAATATTAAAATCTAATCACAGTTGTATTTGAATTCCGACTGAATTTGAACAAAGTACGCATCTGCAAACGTTAGTTTTTTTTTTCTTCCAATTGCTGAGCATTGAATTTGCAGCTACATATCTATTTGCATATGTAATACAATATCTGCGATAGAAAACAAAATATTTCTGATCGAATTCAACGAATTTCGGTTGTCACACTTGTTTTCTGAGGTGATCTATTTATAAATATAATCAAGATGTCTGCTTTAACATGTCGGACTTGTTAAACAAATAAAACAAAAACATTCATTCTTAACATGAAGCATAAAAAAAAATATATAAATATTTATGCTATCAAACAGATGGTAAGCTTTAAACATTATATTTCGCTTGTGAATACACAAGGAATATAATGTTAAGAATTCAGTGTTTGATCTTTTAATATGGAACTACCTTCTGTTTAATTCATTTTTTTTTTGTTTTTGCCAATGTTGCGTGTAACATTCGTCATTTTCTGGAATAGACAACTCAATATTTTTAGCAGAAAGATAAAAATGTGGACGAAATCCGCGATGTTTGCAATTTGAAGTTAGATTTGGTCGTAGCAAATTTCGGAACTTAGTGTGTATTCCATGAAATAAATATATAAAATAAATGGATTTTCTGTGATGAAGAATTAAAACCAAACTTTTTGACGCAATATAACTTTTATATTATTATTTAAAAGAGAAAAGAATTTTATACACATATGATTTAATATTCGTATGACATACCAGAAGAAAATTCTTAACATTATACTGAAATTTGTGTGTGTGTGTATATATATATATATATATATATATATATATATATATATTTGGTTGGATAGATGTGAGTTTGTGACCCTGGGTTTCACGCTTTAGCGATCCTCAGACAAACTGATTAATGTTTTAAAAATTTGGGTTTATGTAGATTGCGTGTATTGGTGTTATTGTGGAAGTGGTGGGGGAAATTTCGTCGTTTTGTCATTCATCGTACTAACGCAAACATCGATGTATGCAGACACGTATACATACTTGGTCGTCCGTCGGGACTTATACATATATAAACATATGTGGGCAGTTTCGGCTATGACACATGTATGTATACGGGTGGTGTTATATCTATACATACGCATATGTATGTTGAAATGTTGAAATCTAAACATTGGAAGTGTGGGGGAAATGTCTCGTTGATGTGTACATGTCATATGTATTTTCCAGCTGGAAAATATTTAAAATTTAAAAAAAAAAGGGGCTTTATTTGTTATATTTAAAACTGGTTATTTGTTTGTTTTTGGTGACTGTGTATATGTAACAGGTAGAAATTTGTAATCCTTATTGTTTAATTTATATGGTGATGTTTAATTTAATATTCAATGTGCTGGGTGAGAGGGTAGTTCAATTTAATAACGGGTTTATATGGTATGATGTGATAGTAATGTTTCAAGGGATTGGAGACAATGATAGTTAGCTAATAGTTATTGTAAATTGGTAGAAATGATTAGTAGCGGTGGTGGGAGAATGATAAAACCATGAATGTAGTTATAGTGGTGGTAGCTTGAACTAAAAAGTGGTTGTTGGTGTTTTATTTTATTTTTGTTTTATTTTGTTATATGTATTAATTTATTTTGGTATAAATCCTGATAATAGGTATTCTGTGTAAAATTATGGTAGTTGGAGATCCAAACGAAAATATTTTTATTTACATTATTCGGACAATTATCCTCATCTTTATTGCCATATTTAAAATGTTTCGGCCGTTGTACGCTCCAGTTTGATTTAAGTGATTGGAATTTGGAACTGAAACCATTATTTCGTCCACCAGGGTTGATTTTTCTAGGTCCACGGACCATGCCTCTTTCGGATGTCTCAGTTATTTACCATTAACTCAACTCTCCACATGGACACATGGCCCAGTTTGATAAAGGCGTTCGTTAGATCCAGTGACTAGACCAAAAGAGTATCAGTTCAATACCAAGCTACACCAGTGGTGAACCAAAAAATTGGAGAGATTAGTTACCCCATTCGTCAGTCACATATAACGATTGAGGGGCTTCTTACAGTTTTTTGCTTTAAATACTGGTTTTCATGGGAGGAACGCTAAATTATAGTCAGATTAAAAGCTCAAAGTTAATATAAACTCAATATATTATTGGGGTGTAAATTCAAAAAAGAGTGTATGGATTGAGATATTGGAAAAAACAAAGGGACAATAAAACTGATGCAGGCTTAAAGCTTTATGGTACATGTTTTTTTTTCTGTGGAGAAAAACAGCAAGATGTAAGTGAAGAAATTATAAAGCATAAGGAGCAAGCACTATGAATAAGAAGGTGGGTCTAGACGCGATGGATTGTGTATTGCTTATAAATAATCTCTATGTTCCAATGGAATAATACGGTACAGTATATAAAGCTAACGTTTAATAATATTAGGGTATAAACTTTTATAAAATGTAAATAGACAGAGAAGGTAAAAGGTAAAAGTAACGAGGAAGGCCGTTTAACCCGTTACGTATTAATAAACGCTTAAACAGTTAAAGGTTGGTAATACAATATTTAATGACCAGTTGAAGATAAGTAAAATGATCCAGAATCAAAATAATTTAGGAGAAAGTTTTTTTATATGTAAAAGCTATCATGTGTTCACAGTGTTTATTCAGCAGGCTGCGGTCGTTAATATTTTTGAAAAATAATTTTTTATCCCAGCAAACAAAGGGTACCTCGATCGCTGCGGTCGGAAAGAATGTAGTTTGGACGACGAAATTCCAATTTACTACAAGTGTGTAGATATTTGTTTTTTTTATTTGCCCGTAGGATTCTGAGAATGCAGTGGCATTTGAATATTGCTTATTGGTATGAGTCATTTTTATTGACTTGCAGTGGAACAAAAATAAAATTTGTCTCGCCATTATGTTTAATGCTAGTCTTATAAATAACGACATAATTCATATATTTATGATTTAGTGGACAGATATTGTTTTTTCGACGATCACACTTGTTGTCTGTATTAATATTGCTATTCAGAGTGTTTAAATATTTGTTAAAAGTTTTATTATTATGTTGTGCTATATACTGTTCGAGGTTTTTGGTGCAGCTGTAGCTAATCTTAATGTTGTTCTTGTTGAAGATTTTGTTGAGCAATGGGATACGGTTGAAATGTTTGTGGATTAAATTAAGGAAAAGTCTACGTATATTAGTTTTGACATTTTTGTTCAATGCTGGATTAAACCAAATTATGTTGTGTTTTCTATTCTTATGTTTATTGTTGGCATTCTTACTAATATTTATGTTTTCTACTTTGACTTTGTGCTTACTTTCTTCATAGTGTTTCTACATATTTAGTTTTATATTTGTCAAAAATAATTTTGTTGCTAGAGTTACATGAGAGTTTATATTGTACTGTTTTGTGCAAGTTGTTTAAAATTCACGCTGGGTAATTGGATACAGTGTGTGATGGATACATTGTTGTCTAAATTACGCAAAAATGAAAATAACATTTCCTTTTAACAGATATATTTACTTACGTTACACAAAAATATCTTGAAATACTGAAGAGCAAATTTATTCAATAGGATTTAACCACGGCCTCCAGACAACTCCGGAGTCTCCCTCAACTCTTAATCTACACAATGAAATTAAATCACAACGCATAATTATCTAATAAACAACATGTTTGCAGCCTGTGAAGTTAGCTGGCCAGCTGTAAGGGGTAGTCTAGTCGCAGAAATTGTCTGACATGTAGGACTGGGTTTTCGTGTTTGTGTGACATGGTGCAGATTCCGGTTACCAGAGATATTGTCTTCTATCATCGACCGTCTTGACCCAGGACAGCACTACGTCTTGATATGGACTTCCGTGTTGAGCCTGATATCCTGGGGGAAGATGAATTGAGGCATCTCTAGTGATCTCTGCAATCACTATGATATATAATCCTCGGATTGTACTTAAGGGTACACAGAATTTGAAGTTCTCAGTATTTAGATGAAGAGGAGAAATACATTGAAAACTCATTCAAGCTTATTCATTACATTAATTATATTATATTCATTGCGAAAGAAACGGCTCATAAAATATTCCAAGATAGAAAAATCTATATTCTCCTAGCGACTAAATTTATCACATCTACAATAGAAAAGAATCTATCAAAACTCAACATAAAAGTCGTTACTATTACAGCCAAAACAATAAAAACATAGTCAATACTAAAGAAAACAAGAAGCTAAAACCTGGAGGAGGATTTTTTTATCGCTTTATATGTATGTCATAAATACACATAAGAGAAATCTCAAAGGAATCTAAATAAAAGATTATTTGAACATAGAAGGGACATTTTACAAAATAATACATCAAATACATTGGTTGCCCAAAGTAAAGAGACTAACCAATTTGGTATGAAAATACTGCCATGATCAAAGGAGAAAATAATTCATTATAACGTAAATGTCTAGAGATTGCCTTAATCGCAAGATCATCTACAGCAAATTTGCTTCCTGTCACTTACAACATTTCCCCATTCCTGGCAGATGTAATATCAAAGTGTGGAATACCTATTTTAAAAAAAGTGATGAAAACAAAAAGATTCTAAATGAATTCGGCTGAAAAAAAATTGTAAAATTACCAGTATCCCTCGACTGTATGCATGTATAGTCATACCAACAAAATTAGTTCAATGAACGATTCACAAGTAAACTGCTTCCACTTTGTCATAAAATTTCCCCAATAGTGTTCTTGATATATGAAAATATATATCGTTATCTCATATATATATATATATATATATATATATATATATATATATACATATATAGTTGTATATTTAGGCAGCAGTCCTTCGTTTATGCATGTTTCATTAAAAACGACAGATAAGGTACTACTGTTAAGCTTTTTATATATTTTTTCTTGTGTTCGCACAAAAGCTTTCTTTTCTGGTTTTATAAAAAGATAAAAAATAATGAAAGATTTAATAATAAAGAAGAAAAAGCCAACTCTTAACAATATTAACTACGAACATGGTCACAATGTGCTAACCGTATTCGGAAATTAAAAACATCTCTACAACACACTAAAACATAAACATAAATGCACACACTTAATTAAGGTGGAAAATTGATATATATATATATATATATAGAGAGAGAGAGAGAGAGCGAGAGAGGGTCTCTCATTTTCTATATACTTCAATGCAATGATTATCTGTATATAGAGAAAACTCTAAAATATATATACATATATATGTGTGTGTGTGTGTGCGCACGAGCGTTTGTGTAATTTGGCCTCGTCAAGCCAAAGTTCAAGTCAATGATATGTACTCATCATCTTCACTTCCTAGCAAATTTTTCATTCATATCCCCCACCTCATAAAACAGAATCCTTTGTCGTGAGAACATCCAGCTTTGTATTGGTTTAACTTTACATACATACATGCATGTGTGTGTGTGTGAAAAGGCAATGGAATTTTCTCAAGTTAACCCACTCCCTAACGATCACACCAGAAAAGTTAAGCCATTTTTTGTTTAATGAAAGGCTAAGGAGAAATGGTCTTCTCTTTTAACGGAATAAAAAAACTTCTTTCCTCTTTATCTGATCTTTATTTGGTTAATATAAGTTAACATATAGAAAGAATCGCGTTTCCCACTGGAGTTGAGGCGAGTGCATTACGCCGACCTAACATTCTCGTTGGAATAAACAATGATCAATAAAAGCCTCAGATAATAAAAGACAGCTATTGAACCTTCGAGTGAGTTCAAAGAATTTACCTAAACATAAATCACTGTCAAGATTTTTTTTTAATTCTTTTCGTCTATTCAGCAACTCTGAAGCTAACTTTATTTATCGGATGAGTTAAGTTCACCGGCGTCAATAACTGAAAAAATATGTACGCCGTTTGCAAGAAGTATAATCTTAATTTTCCTGAACGAATCATTGCACGAATCATTGTAATTTTACATTAACTCATACAGATCGGAGAGACTATCAAATCCAACAGATGCTTGAAAATCAGAAGCAAGCAAAATAATAATCCATTATTCAATTGTGAATTCGAAAATAAAATCTCATGCCAAAATAAAAAATCTCATTTGTATCATATAAATATATTCCATATATATATATATATATATATATCAATGTATGTAATAGAAAGGAATTAGTTATAGAATTTGGTTGAATCAATGAAAAGGCCCAGGGCCATATCATGTCCAGATATTGATTCCCGTGCGATCAGCGAAGCTAAAGAACCCTGTACCTGGTCAGTAGCTTCATGGGAGACAGTTTGGGAATAGCAACTGTTCTAAGTTTCGATTTGCAAATGGTGTGAAGGACAGCTTAGAATTGTTAATCGGAGAGCTAAGTTCAAGTTCGAGTTGGGTTCGTAATATTCACATAGATGCAAATACCATTGGGAAATGTATGAATCCACCTCATCTCCTCCAGCAATGAGTTAATTAGTAAAACATTTATCACTAAATCACTGTTATCTGAAAATAAAATCTTACAATCTAAAAAATATTTTCTGGGTAAATCACCTGCAAAAATTAGATAACCCCAGAAAACGAATCAATCTAACTTTAAGGAAAAATGTATGTTCAGTTTGATAATTCGTTCAATTCTCGATATCGTCATTAGATGAGTGTTTACTATAATTTCTCGAAAATAATACGCATTTTTTAATTGTACATTACAGGTGATAGTATTGGGTGCAAATTATAAATAGGATTAAACAAAAAATATTTTTTTCGTTATTGATTTATAATATCAAATCCGTACTTGTTCTAAAATAAGAAAGATATTATCCCAATTTTCATTTTAAATCCAATAATAATTGTAACATTTTTGTCAATAAATTTATGCTTATCAGTAAACGCATTTTTTATTTGGGGAAATTTTTTTTAAAAAAACCATATAATGGCTATTTTCGAAGATATCAAGTTAACAATTTATTGAAATTTTAATTTTCATCATTACCATCACCACTTTCTATTATAGAATCAATATCTAAATTGTCATTAAACAAATTATCATTCACAATATTATCTTCGTCCTGTTTAAAATTATCTTCCTTCTCTTGCTAAAGGATGTCATCTTCAGAGCCAACCATGGCTGTCGTGAGAAAACACTTCTTGAAACCTATCTTTATAACATCCTGAAGACATTTTACAATAAATTCCAACTCTGTTTTTTTTTTAATTTTTTTTCTGTTGCCATTTATCGGGATAACTGCTTTGTAATTATTTACATTATTCGGACTATTGTCCTCACCTTTGTG
>CAHIKZ030001125.1:537500-665000 GCA_903632075.3 Acanthosepion pharaonis | reverse complement strand
AATTTTCTATACGATTCTTGATGACGTTTAAACGATACTCACGTTGAGTGTACATCAAATATCGAAGCAAAGATGTTGAATGTGACGGTAATCAGCCCAACCAAAGCTATTGTCATCAGTCATACGTGATTTTCTGTACGCGGCCCACGTTCAGACTGACATGCAACATCAATGAATTCCTTCTCGAATGCATGGAACACATCGGAATAACAATTAGTGCAAAAAAGCAACACTGAGATGTGCCAAGCTATTCCAGATAAAGCCTACTCCGAAGCAATCTGGCGAGAAATTGAAGCTTAACGGAAAGTTCTTGTCAAATATTTAGGGTGATGAAATCTCCCTCCAAATGAAGATGGTCAGATATGGGTAGATGTCTCTGCATGGAATTTCAATTGTTCAAAAGTTGAACATTTACAATACGTACGTGTTGTTTTCGTTGCTGTGTGCATGAGATGTTGGATATCGGTTGAGAATGACCTTTGACCTCACTTCCGCTTCATCCGAGAGTGAGCGAAAGGCGGAAATATTGATAGCATAAACAGGAAAATTGCTAAAAACAACAGGACGCAAAGATGTCCTGATCATAAGGAAATGCCTTCTTGCATGAGCGCACGTCCGTAGATGTGTGGCCACACGAATTTGCGTGGGCACATGGTGGGAAGAGAAATGGCCACAAGAAGTTGCCACGAGAAGTTACACACCGGAAGAAGGCGTAGCCACGTGACGTTGCGTCGGTGTCCAAATGTTATCAAAACGGTCCAACTATTGGCCTGCAAAGGGAGGCTGGCTAGAATTTCACCGAAGATTGTCTCCGTCAATTCCTGTGTACACAATCCTAACCTCTACCCAATTGCCGCAACTCGAACAATAAAGCAATTTATACATTTTTAATTATAAATGTTCGTCGCCTTATTTGAGTTTAGCAGCAATATACAACAGAGGTACCTGAGTCGCTTACCGGAGATACATGAAAAGATGGACGTGATTTCACCAGCAATATCCCAGCTACATACTGGTTAGTAAATATACATTAGTAAGACAGTCAGTCTACCAGGATAAAGATTCTAAAATATTTCATGGGTTCAGGAAGAATAATTTTAGGATTCCAAAACAATGTCTATATGGTAAATTGGATGAAGAAAAAATACAACAGTACAAGCCAAACAGAGATATAAGGTTTGCCTCAGGAGGTCACCGAAAAAGGTCATCAGCATTCAAAAGCTCTAGATGTGATATACTTAATGGAAGTAGTGTAAAGTGAGACTTTGAAATGAATTGGCTTGCATAGGAAATAATTGAAGAGTGTATTGATGTTAATTTCCCTGAAAACGTTCATATAAAATTTGATCTAACGAATAAATGTGGTAATGAATGGGCTAAGTAGGACAGACCTAAAATTCAGAAAAGACGTTAAACACAGAAAGAATTAATCCATTAGGCGTTATGTGGCATTTATGTAACAAATTCAGCATATTTGTTCCAACGTTGCCACATCTGCGCAGTACAATGTAAAACCCTAGCAGGTCTAAACAGTCGCGTAGGTAATGTTAGTATTTAAGGAGCAGGCGATGTCATTGCCCGATATAAATTCGCAAACATCGTCATCATAAGATAATAATAATAATAATAATAATAATAATAAGATCATTATCATCAGAATAAGATTAATATTGCTGCACAATTACCTTAACACACTAAGACCTGCGTTTCTAGTCATTTTTAACCATTTCGTCTGTGCTCCTGAGGCAGAATTCGCAAATAATTGGTATGTAATGTTTCAAGGTAAGTATAACTATAGTTAAAAGAAATATAAGCATTATACTTAGCAGGGAGAGACTATGATTGCACGCCAGAATTCTTCTTTTTTTTTTCTTTTTTTTTATCTCCCAGTCTACCCAAATAAGACAACCAACAGCAAAACACGACACAATGTTTACCTACCGTTCAACCGGTGGCTGAGCATTAAGTCATTTTTTCTCTGCCACCGATAATGCGATGTTCAGGGCCAAAAGGGTTAATGAGTCTAAAATTTAGAACTACCAACATTTTATTTAAACAGCAAATTAGCATTATTGTAGTATTAAAAACAAAATGAAATAGTCGTAGATATGGAAAATGAAATTTAATTAAAATACAATTGTAATTCTATTAGTTGTTTAGGAAACATTATTTTGTCACCACAAAAAGAATATAAACGCAGAGAGGACATTATTATAATTTTCATCCCTTATTATTCGGGGTTAAAAATATTGTAAGTATAATACGCTTTTAGTCAGGGGATGTGGAAATCCCTCTCGTCAGCATTTTTCCCGTTGAAGCTAATGTGAGGGGCCAGGATCAACCTCTGATGTCTGACGCTTCCCAGTAGGGATGTTGCCGAGGGAAATGCACAAGTTCTAGTAAAGTTATATGTACGTGTGGGATTCAAAGTCATATTCATCAATAATAAAACCACAAATCAATTTTATTCAAGAATCTTTGTACACATATATTTCTTGAAAATGTTGTGAATTCTGTGAACTCTTTCCTCTGTGTAAACAGAAAACATAATCATCGAATATCCATCATCAAAAAGTGTGCATATATATATATATATATATATATATATATATATATATATATATATATATATATATATATATATATAAAAAAAAAAATACCTAAAAGATTTACAACTTTTCCCCGGAAAAGAAAGTGTCACTTCATTGCTTATTTCTTGCATCGTTGATAAAGGATACTGGTGTGTCAGTACATTCTGACTTTAAAATCTTTATCATGAAGCTTCCATTCAGTCAAAAGGCCTACTAATATAAAATAAATGTATTAGTCTTCTTAACAATATTATTATAATTTTTGTTCTTTTTATCTATTGAATTTCATTAACCGGCCTATTAAGTCTACGCACACAGACACACCCAGAGACACAGACACATATATATATGTATATATGTATGTATTGTGCATTTAGGCAGCAATCCCTCATTAATACATGTTTCACTAAAGATGACAGACAAGGTAGTGTGATTAAGCTTTTTATTTTATTTTTATTGTGTTCAAACCAATGTTTTCTTATCTGGACACACTCAAATGTTCTATACCTCCGAACGCTTTCGACTGTACTTTTAGCCGTTTTCAAAGATGATTTTATTGTATTTTTTACCTGGGTGTATGTCTTGTGTGTATGTTTCTAGACTTATAGGGATGTTTTAGTTTCCGAACACAGTCAGGTCATTGTGGCCGTGTTCGTAGTTAATATTAGAGATTTTTTTTCTTTTTTAATATTAATGCTCCCATTATTTATAAACTTTTTTACATGTAGATGTGGTTATTATGCTTGTATTTTCTTCTAGTATTTTTCGGATGGAGTCTGGTATGTTTGTGTGTGTGTTTAAATGTGTTCTGATGCAGCTGTGCATCGGATAGGTGTAATGTAAGGCGTCTGGATAAGTATATAGTAGTGTAACCGATGGAATTATGAGTTCGGTTTCGTCAGAGATTAGTAGGGAACAGTTTCTACACACTCTGTATCCATAACAGAAAACACTTGTTCGAACACAAGTAAAATTAAATAACAAACTTAATTGCAGGTTTTGAATTCAGAGTTGTCCTTCTCCTAGACCAGTTGCCATCCAAGGCTATAGAACCCAGACTGCCCTGCTATTTACTCATAGTTTGAGGAAGAAGAAGAGGATTCACACCTTCCCCAAGTGTATTAGAACGTAAGTGAATTTAATGGTTTCGACTGGAATCCGTTATTGACGTTATTTTTTACTTTATACTCATATTTGAGAAGACGCACTGTTTATTTATTAAAAAGGATTTATTTTAATCTACCGGCCTAAATATTGGAGAAAACTTATTATAAATTTATTCTCTCTACGGTAGGATTCGAACTTGCATTTTACTAGTGGACACCGTCATTAGAACTTACGTGCGTTGCCCTTTCGTCTACGAAGCGCGTTGATGGCCACCAAAGTCTGTCCAGACCGCAGCATTGAATCTCGCTGAAGAGTGCATATGTTTCTAATAAGATTTCTAGAATATACAGGCCGGTAGATGTAAAGAATCTTCCATAAATACAATCCTCAAATACGACTATCCATTAAAAATAACGTTTAATAAAAATTTGTCTGATCAATAAATTTGTTTACGTTATTATACTGCAGTGGTAAGAGCCAGTAACCCACCCACCCTTAACATCATGAATGGATTCATCCATTTATCAGCAGTAGTCCTGGGAAAGTTTCTAAAAAATAATAATATTTCAGTGAATTCTTTCCCTCCCTTCTCATTTCAGTCATCCATAGATTTTTAATTAAAATTTTAGCATCATCAGATTTTTATGGCATGGGGCACGTTTTGTAGGAACCCCTTGAGAGAATGCGGAATTATTGTGTATGGATAATTGATTGGTGATGGACGAGTTTTTATGGTGAATGGGCAAATTGTAATGAGTGAATTGGTCGTGAATCGGATTAGCTAGGTATAAGATAGTTAGGGGCGACCAGCCTCAACCCCTCCCCTTTTTGGTTTTGTGCCGCAATTGTGTATCAAAAACACAATAAATAATAATATTGCAGTTACGGAATACAGCAACTGACTCTGTTGATTGAAATGTTGCTAGACGTCACATTATAACAGTTGTCGACGAGGATGGTTCATTAGTCATTATAATAGTGGTGGACAAAGATTAAGGTTTTTCAACTTGTGAATTCAATCAATTTTCAGATCAAACAAGTAAAAATGGAGGACTTGAAAGCAGTAAGGTTGGAATTAATAAAGCAAAAGCAAGAGCAATGACAACAATAACAAGAAAAGCAAAAACAATTCCAGGAAACCTCGTTCAGACAACATGAACAACATCAAAAAATATTATAATTTTTATGAAGAATAAAAGTAAGGCAATCACGTCTACTTTTTTCTCAAATGACCCAGTATTAATACAATTGGAAAATGTAAATATAACCGTTATGAAGAGGTTACATTTTCAGCATAAAACAGACACTGTGAGGAAATCTTTACAAAGTCTGTATAAGCTGGTCTAACGAGAAAATGTGCGCCAAGTTAGGGATTACGGAACACGAGAAATACGTGAAAATCGAATGAAATGTCGTTTGAAAAAATATTATGGTAAGTAAAATTTTCAGTGAAAAATGTTCATTGTTTAATACACATTGGTAATGCCTAAATCTTTTAAAATGAAAGATGAAGATTTTACCACTTATGCTAATATCGCAAACAGGGAATGTGCAAATTCAAGTTAAGACAACTAACACCTGACTTGTTTAAGTGCTTGATCTTTGTACAAGGGTTGACAGCAAAAAGCAATGCTGAAATTTGTTCTTGTTTGAAATAGATTGTATGCATTTGTTCCATTTATGGGATTTGCCTATAAACTCTTTTCATAATAAAGTGGATGGCTCTTCCAATAATTCTAAAATCTAAAAAAGAACTGAAAAATCAAATTCCGGAGTTTTTTCTGAAAAGTTAGGAAAATGCGTAAAAACTAATGCCAAGTTCCGGTTAAAAGAAAATGTGGAACCAATTTTAGAACAAAGAGGATTGTGCTTTTTTTTCAGCTTTCGATACGATAAACAAGGAACTAGATCGCTTGGAAAATATGGGAGTGATCTCCAAAGTGGGTCTCCCGATCGTCTTCGTGAAAAAGAAAAATATCAAAATGTGTGTATATTCTGATTTCTACACGGAATTGAATAATTGCCTACAAGATTAAGATTACCCTTGTCAATCCCAGAAGTTAAATGGTGGAATGTACTTTTCAAGTTGTAATTGTCAAATGCATATTTGCATATTCAGGTTGATGAAAAAAAACTGTTAACAATCAATACCCACAAGAAATTATACAATTTTTACAGTTTACCTTTTGGAATTAAATTAGCACAATGGAATTATTCAGCAAGTAATGGACACAAAATTGAGCGATCTAAACATCGCAATCGTCTCTTTGAATTAAATTTTAATAACAAGTGAACATCGAGAACATCATATTAAGCACATAAATTACGTATTCAGAAAAATAAACGAATCCGGTTTTAAACTGAGTGATGAGAAATGTGAATATTTCATGACGAATATTAAATATTTGGTTCGAATCATCAATGAAAACGGTAAGAAATCAGAACCAATCGGAACAAGTTCGATCAAAAATATGCCCCCCCCAACAAATGTGCCATCTTTAAAAGCTATTTTAGGTTACGCAAATTATTATAATGTTTTTTTTTTTTTTTCCGAACATGCATTTTTGCGAACATCATTAAATAATTTACAAAAAAAGATTCCAATTGGAATTCGACAACCGAATGCCAAAACGACCAAAAAATTAAAAATATTCTAACATCGAACTTGTTTCTCTTCCATTTTGATCTAAAATTAAAAGTAATGAGAACGAGTGGGGCTATTAACTACGATATCGATGCGGCCATTTTGCCTCAGCTCAAAGATGGTTCTGTCAAAGCTATAGCACATGTATCAAGAACACATCGACTGAGAATAATTATAGTCAGATAAAGGAAGAGGCGTTGGAAATAATTTTTACTATAAAAATAAAATTAACAAATTCAACCACGTTAGAATGTTCTCCCTATAGACAGACCTCTGTCCATTATTATCTATTTTCGAGATAAAAAAGGGGACCCAGACACATACAAAAATGGGAGACAATTCTTATGAATTACAATTAAAAAATAGAATTTCTTCCATCAGAAAAGCTACATCACGTAGACTATTTGTTATGTGAACCTTTAGAAGATACAGTAATTGCATATGTTACAGCTATTGCGTATTTCTGCCGCCTGAATAATTCCACAGGAGAGTGTCAATTGACCATTGCTCAGTATAAGCACTATGGTTTGGCATCGAGATAATTTGAAACACATGCTCTGCCAGTATGTTTAAAGTTCTTTGAATAGATGTGAAATTATTTTGCACATATAGGTTTCAATATAAATTGTTACAATGCACTTTATCAATTGGTGGATATTCCTTGCTTAGATCAAATATTATAGAGTAAAAATTTCAGGTCAAAATTTACAAGTCATTCTGTGGCCTTGTATACGTTAGAGAAATCTACTAATTTTTTATTTCCTATTCTTAATTCGTCTACCCCGTTAAAAAAAGATGTTTTAGTTTATATAGTATATTAAGTGAATAATTTGCCTCTTAGTATTCTTTATATGTTAGATATTTTTTTAAAAAAATCTACAGCTCCTGATAGACTGGATATTAAATTTTGAAAAAAGTGTATTCATTCGTCGAGATGCTGAAATCTTCTCGATTCCATTTATATTGAAGTAGAAATCTTTTTGTTGGGTTTATAATTTATGATTAGTTGTGTATTCAAACGGCAAACCAGTTGAGATGAAAAGGTTTGAATGTCACCCAGAAACTATATTACGATGTCATCTCTTCATGTGAATTTTTTGTCACTCTGGATGACAGCGTGATTTTCACTGACAGGCAGCACAATGGTTTTCTACAGGCGAAAGAATTCAATACTCAAAATGCAAGAAGGTAGATCACCCGCATGGTTTTGGGAGGTGACCAAGAAGTTATTCTGATGAATTCAGGCCTTTTCTGAAGTTAATGCAAAATGTTTCTATAATTAGCTTCTTTAATTCAAAACCCGTTTTGAAAGAAAAGAAAACTAGTAAGGCTGTTCTGTTTTTTGCAGGACAGTAGACCTGTTCATAGAAATGAGCAGAATAATACCGATTTTAATCATTTGGTCACATATAATGCTTAGGTCATCTATCCTACTCACATGATTTTGCTTAATCTGATGATTAGCTTTTTATAAAACCTTCAAAGGGATTTATAAGGCAGGACATTTTAAAGTAACAAACATCTGAATTTTGTGTGCAGGGAAAAGATTTTCCAACTGTATTGAACAGATGAATAAATTTATAGAATAGCATGTACATTTCTTGACACTAAATACGTAACTTCGTAGTCGGATTAAAATCTTTTCAGCACCCCACCGTAGTTTAGGTTTCCATAACATGTTTTATCGATTTCTTATTCATTTTTCATTCCGCTTTCTTAAGCTTAAATAGTGTATTGCAAACAATATTTTTATAACATACTTGCCTATTGCTTTCAATTCATTTCTGCAGAAGGTTTTTAAAACGATGAACACAAATGACAAAGAAAATGAATACTACAGCTGTTTCTGTGATAAACCCTTTGCATCTTTTTTAAGGTATAAATCCTTCTTACACAGTAACTGACGATCTGTTTGTCTATATAACATATGCTATCATAAATACACCGAGATTTTTTATTCACACACATCCAGTTAAATATTTAGTTACAAAGATTTTTTCGTGGGTTGGGATGAAATAAAAAGATAATTACGGTCATATTTTGCCTCAAATCTTTTTTTAAGTAATTTTCTGTATGAATAAATCTTTCTGATAAAAGTCTAAAAAATCTTAATTGCTGAACACCGAATCCTGGACCTTTTATTTAATTGTTTATATTTTAAGTGTTCATTTTAGTATACTCTTAATTGAAAAGCAGGCGTTAATGCAAACATTGCTGAATGTAAATCTTACCAATTTTAATTAGAAAAATTCATTGCAAATAATTAAATTATTAAAAGGCGTTAAAATCTGGA
Source organism: Acanthosepion pharaonis (assembly GCA_903632075.3). NCBI lineage: Eukaryota > Metazoa > Mollusca > Cephalopoda > Sepiida > Sepiidae > Acanthosepion > Acanthosepion pharaonis. Next base: position 656,365 of record CAHIKZ030001125.1, on the reverse strand, counting down.
TAAGAATTGTCCTGATTGAATGCAGGCCTTACAGATAGAATATGACTGCCGTATATATTATGTAAATACATGAATACAAAAGTTAATATATACGTTAACATATATACATATACATATATATATATATATATATATATATATATATATATATATATATATATATATATATATATATATATATATAATGTTAATATAATAAATGACTAGTCGAGAGATTGCCAGGATTCGAAAATTAATGCAAGTGTTGCTCAAAAATATCACTAATTTATGGGAATACTTTATGTAAAATATAAATACATAATTAATGATATTAAATAGAGAAATATTTTACTATGAAACTACCGAAAGGTGATTATCAACACTTGTTGCAAATTGTACTCACAGTAACGGATTATTAGTTGCTTTAATTCTGCGTTCCTTATCATATTTTCCTTTGTATAATAATTACGCTAGACTTCAGTTCTGTTTGAGAACTATAACTTCTTTTAAAGTCTACATATACTTTTACTATATAATGATGCCATCCTCACAAATAGGTAGATAGATACATAGGTAAGTAGAAAGACACACACACACACACACACACATATATATATATATATATGGCTTAAGCATCGCGTTTGGGATGTTTATGGGATTTCACTGAAAACGAAAATCAGTGTCTATCGAGCAGACATTCTAACCACACTTTTTATGAGTCAGAATCGTGGACGCCATACAGGACGGACATCAATCAACTTGATGCTTTCAATATGCGTTTATACACGACGGGACAAAATCTCTAACCCTGATCTTTTCATCAAATGTTGCATCGGTGATATTGAATCCTTACTGATGCAATCACAGTTCAGATGGGTTGGTCATGCCATCAGAATGAGTGATGATCGGATGCTGAAAATCCTCATGTATAGCCAACTTTTCATGGCAAGTGTAATGTAGGCCGTACTTGATTACGCTTTAAGGAAATACAATTTAATTGCTGCAAACATAGAGAAACTGGAGAAACACCTGCTACCGAGGTATAACTAACTTTGAAAGGAATTGTCTCAACCATCAGAAAGAATAAAGAATTAACACTAAATCTCGGGCTAATACATCAGCCCATATGATGGTCAACCCTTCAGTATGCCCTTTGTGTGGATTTGTTTGCAAATCCCGTGCAGGATTGTTGTCTTATATGAAATATAAACATAAAGACTGAACTGAAACACACTCATAAGTCGAAAAAGACATGAGAGTCTATCATATATGGCTGACGTCAGTGTCTGATTGTCGGTCTTTCTGAAAGCTACCAATCCAAACCAACTTTAGTCTCCCTAATTTTGAAATTTTCAAGGTGAAATGAGTAAATTCATTTTTAATCACGGCTGAGGAAAATTAAGAAAAGAAAATCAAAAAAGAAGTAAAATCAATAAAAGCAATTTTGTATACAGTGCCATTTTTTGCTTGATTTTTACTCATAGGTGATTAGCATTTACTGTTTCAATCATATTGAATCTAGTAGAAAAAGGATGAGCAAATAACCAGTTCAGCCAAAAAGTACGATGGCGAATGAATAACCATTGGAGATATGGCTCTGTCTCTGATATTTGTTTCATTTTCAGGCATGTATTGAATCTCGAATTTTCAATTTCTCTAATATACTGATACTCGATACTGATTAAAATTGTTTTTAATCTTCCTATTCTAAAGTTTCCATCGCTCATTCCTATCCTTGCTGTAAATTTCACGTCTGAACATAAGCGTTATCTCCTAATTATTTTCCAGTTATACTTTTACAGTTATAATTTATTTATAAAAAAATGTTTTATTAATTTTAACCAAAAGAAAGAAAAGTCCATTATTTAAAATGATCATAACATCATATTTAATGTATTTTGTCACTTGCCTAAAATCTCAAACGCAAATACCTGAAATCTATTCCGCCATAGAAAGAAATGGCTGCTGTTTGAGAATCACTATCCAATGTTGTCACAAGATTTTCCTTGATTTTGATTTCATCTTCATGTTTGCTGTGAAAATTTCTCGGTAGGAAATCCACAAAAGTTATTTTTATTTTTTAATAAATTCAAATGTTCTTTGATACTAATTGATTATTATCGGGTTTTCAAGAAAATCGCTCTAATGTATATTGGAATAAATTTAATGTCATGAATTATTAGGAGAAGTTCTTTGACCGAGGGTATTATCAAGAATAAAGAAGAAAAGTCTGCTTTATGAAGCGCCTGTCTAAATCCCCTAAATTGTTTAGAATGTTTCTTAAATTTAGGGCAAACCTCAAAATTCAAACACAAACCACGAAAAATAAATTAGTTTTTTTAAAAACGCAAAATGACGACCAGGAAGTGGAAATAAAATGCAAATGGAATGGCCAAGGTTGTACATTAAATATTAAAGTAGTAAATCGCCATATGTATTTTATCAGAATGCTTTTTTTTTACTGTAGGCATATGAAATGGTTTATTGTCTAGTAAAGTCTTACAGCCTCGATGGGTAATTTATTTTTGGCGCGATGTAAATTAAATTTACATAGCATATTTATATACATGCATTATAATTGTATTGAAACACAAGCAGAAAGAAGACCAAAACATTGAGCCTACATAACTGTCAACCTCACCCCCAACACGCATACACCTTTCGCATTAAAATGCAGTTACGTAACTCCGGGTTATGTCTATAAGATTGGCACATCCTGCCATTGGAATGTTTGCTCCAGAACCTTCAATTTGAATATAAGCCAGTGAAGTATTGCAATCAATAATTCGTACTTGAGATTCTCTATTGGATTGAGTTCTAGAATTGAATTAGGCAAGTTCAACATATTTGACTGTTTTGCTTTGAAACACTCCAGTATCGCTTAGCCAGTAAGATTAAATGTCATTTTCCTACTGGCAAGTAAAGTTCTTTCCAAGTTTCAAATCTTCTGACCAATTTTCATATATTTATCTTTACCTATCTTGCTTAAATTCTTATTACACTCTGCCAAGGAGAACACTCTCCACATCATTAAGTTACCATTATCAAATACCTTTCTCCAAGCTCCAAACAGGTTTTCTTATTTTGATTATTTAAACAATGTCTTTTCTAGGCACTGTTCCATAAAGCCCATCTCCATAGCATATATGACTTAAAGTGATTTGATTGTCAAATTATCCAAATCTCCGATGTTTCAATTTACTTTCGGGATTAGCCTAGTATTCATTCTATCTCTCTGATCCATAATCACATTGCCAGAGCTTTGAGATTTTGGTGGGCACTCATTTCTTGGCAGTTTTGTTGTCGTAGAATATTCCTACCATTGTCTAATAATGTAAGAAAATCTGACATATTTATAACCACAATCTGATCTGTATGCCTTCACAAGATTTCCACTGTCTTATGTTAAGAGATATTTTGGTCATTATAGTGTCACTTGCTTCATCCAAATAAAAATCCATCCAAATTACTGTTGGTAATGAAACAATATAGCAAAATATATCTGTAAGGCTACGCTTGCGAGAGAAGGTATCAGCATAAATTCCAAATAGGGATTCTGTAAGTGATGGCGGCAACATATATTTCAAAGTATGCAATCGGATTAATATTGCAGTGGATTAAACCTTTTCTACCCTGAAAATCAGTTGAATGTTATTGTCTAGTTCGATGGGATGGACACAGACTATAACTAAGAAAAACGCAGCGACCTCAGTTACAAGGCAGCTTATGAATGTATATTGGATATGCATCCTAAAATTAGGGGAAAATAAAGTGTGAAACCTGATCTTGATATTAAGAAATGAATGATAGATTATCTTTATCTCCGTGTTGATTGAATTCGTGAGATATTTGAAATGTTCAACGCGATACGAAAAATGATGGCTATCTTGAAAGATATATAACTCGTTTCTTTTGATTCTCTTTGCGTCCGTGTAGTATTCTGTCTATGGTGTCTTCTGTTACTGTTACATTGAATCAGTTTATTTAGATTAAACGGCATGTTTCTGTTGCTATTAAAGAACAGGCAGATGCATTCGGTGAGATTTTGGAATTCATTTCATTCAAGAAGATATCTTTTATGCCTTAGATATTCTTTAAAAAGAAATTCTATCGTCACGTTTAAGCTTTGATATTTTTTTATAAATATGAACGTTGAAATTACAGCAGATGAAACGTCATCAAAGCAAAGTGCGGGAAAGAGAAAGATTCTCAATTAAATTGTAACAAACAAAAAGAAATTATTTTAAATTTTTTTCACTCTTCGAAATGTCACTGAAAATTTTCATATTTGACATCTTCATCAATTTTTAATATGCAAAATATTTAAAACTCAAATTTTTGCATCAAAATCTAGGATTATCGTATTCTTGAAAATAAGTAAAAAGTGAAAAGAAAACATATAAAGCAACTTGATTAAAAATCAATCTAGTCTAGAGTGAAAGTGGGCGTTCCTATTTTAGGACGATGGTTAATAAGCTAATTACTCCTATTCGCACATTTAGTGAGATTCATATCCTCTCGGTACTCGTAGAATAACTTTATGTGTGGGTAGCGTAATTGCTATCGGTGCACCCAATGTAAGAGACGGACTCTTGCTACTATATCGCTATTATTATAGTGATAAAAGTTTTAAAAAAAAACGATTTCCTGCACTCCACCCTTCCAAACAGAAGCCGCCATGACACGTACATGGGGTCAAATCATTGTCATTACTGTTGTATTCCTTTGGTGCAAAAAAAAGTGCCTCTTGATAGAACAGATGGTGCTTTACCATCCACTAAAAACTTAACTTTATCAAGTCTCGAGTCAGCCGATAACTTTATTAAATGCACCTCTGCCTCCTACCTTTACGCCGTTAGAACAATCTCATTTAGTAAGCCTCTATTTTGAAAGGCTCTTCGGCCTTATATTGGGGGAACAATAGCAAAACTAAAAGCTGCTGAATTCAAAGCTGTGAGGAGAACTATTGAAAACCACTCATCTTTCTTTCCGAGGAATTAATGACCATTCACAGATAAGTAAAATAAAGAATCTGTCAAGAATGAAGCTCGCCTACCTTCCCAAAAGGATATGACTTATAAATAATGAAAAATAAAGGATAATTACCAACCTTGTGCGGTTCTAAGCTTCACTAATCTCAGGATTATCCATTCTTATATCCTTTATTAGATTTCTGAAGATTAATGTCTACCTCTCATTATTGCTCAAGAGTTAAACGCCTTGTATCAGGTGAATATGAATTTACTTCGTCGTGGAAGTAACAAGACGGAATATATGGTTGTCAACAAAAAGAACAGAGACCAAAACAGACCAACTAATAATTAGTCAAATCGAAACGTTTAATTATCCCGGACTTCTTATAATAGACGGTGGGGAAATGTAACACAGATATCCGGACGCGTTTTGGAATAGCGAAGAATTCTTTCTAAAAGCCAAATTATTAAGTATAGGAAAATGTCGTTGGAGTAAAGAAAGCGATTTTGAAGTGCTATGTAATATTGACCGTGCATGAATGCTGGACACTTTTTCACTGATGAAGAGGATACTTGAGGCAATAAATACGTGGTTCTACTGAATGATGATGTCGATACCGTGTACAAAAAAATGTGAGCAAGGATGAAGTTTTAAAGAACACGAAGAGTAAATAGATGCTTATACTTGGAATCAGAATGTGTGACAGCTGGAAGTTCTGAAACTTATAAGCAAAGAAAGCTTTTTGAATGTGAGACATAAGCAACAATGGCAGAGCGAAACATTGAGTAACATACCTACATCAAATCAATAATAGAAGAGGGAGACATTGATATAAAGTTGGGAGGACCATGGTCAACCATATCGTTTTATTCACAGATGAAGAGACAACAGAGATGTGCTTCTACAGAATGGTGCTGAGGGTAGAATGGACTGAGCACTAGAACAATAAAAATGTTTTAAGGAAAATGAAAATAAATTGGACACTCATAGTTAAATTAAAAAAAGAATCAATTCATTTTTATGGCACTCATTGAGAAAGTAAAGCATGTAGAATTTAACTCTTACAGAAAATATTGAAAGCAGGAGGGGCGTAGAAAAACAGAGGGCTATATTTCTAATTAATTTGCTTAAATGAATAGCAGAACATGTGAAGCAATAATAAAAAAAATGTAAACATTAATAGGGGCTAAAATGATATAAAGCTGTGGAGGACCATGCTCGCTCAGGTCCTAAACAGATACGGCACAAGTAAAGTAAAAAAGAAGTTAAACCAACTTCGTTTCTCAAAACCTAATAATGGATAAGAACTAGACAGAAAATCAGCACAAACGTCTGCTAGAAATTTTACAGCATTTGATGAAAGTTAATTCAGATATTTTTACTGGTTAGAAGTGGTTGAATACGTTTGCATATCCATATGGTGATGTATCAAGCAGATAAAAGGACTATTAAGTTCAAGTTCAACCGATGAATATAGCTGTTTACACTTGCATCGCTTGAAAAATATAATGCATATTTGAAGAAATGAGTATTATCTACAAATGTACTTAATAAAAGTAAAAGATAATCTGGAAGAATATTCTCATAAGACGCATTCTAAATACGCTGCTTTTTTAAATCGATCGCTTTTAATTAGTGCAATGTTTTTTCACCCATTAATTTGTCAAATTTAAAATAAATAAAGACAAACTACCTATAAGTGCAGGGGATTCGAATTTCTGTCATCTCTTGAGATTTTTATTATTTGCTAGTTTACTATAAAACTCGAAGTGATTTATCGCTACAGAAAACAGAATAAACACAATCTAATAAATCAATATCAAGTAAAATGATTCTTCAAAGATCAGCAGCGGATCTTAATTTATTGAATCCATGCAGTTTTAAATCCAATCATATATATTGATAGCGTTGTCAACCTTTACAAACATATTTGATGGCACACACTCATCTACACGAAATCTCACCTTTTATACATTAAATTTTGCATCAACCAATTGTATTGTCTATTGATAATGATTCATACTTCCTTTCTTATTCATTGTATTTGACTTGAATTTAGACTTAAAAAGTAAACTGATTTATATTTCATGGCTTGATGACATCTTGTCTCCTATTCCAAAAATATATTTTTTATATCCAGATTCAGAATATTCTCTTGTCGAATATGAAGCTCTACGAATATCAGGAATTTTCTTAATCTCATCAAGGTCAATGTTTCTTGAAATTCTTCTTCGATATATAAGATTATGCTACCCATTGTCCTTTGTTTCTTCGTTCTTTTTACCACAAAATTTTGGCTGGTATATATTTTCAGCCTTTTATAACTTCCATTGTAAAACTAAATCTCATATCATTTGCTTGATATGAATACACAAGCATTTTCTCTTCTTCAAGAAACGTTAGCACGCACTAAATTAACTCCCGTTAATGCAAAGCACATTAAAGGCAAGATTTTATTTGTCATTCATTCTGCAAAAATGGGAAAAATGGTCAACGTTTTTTACTTTGGGGAAATCCGTATAATAAACTTCATTCGGTATATTACTCAAAGTAGCATGACATTGTGTGCCACTCAAAAGAAGCAAATTCCTTTAATGTATTTCCGTTGAAATCCTAATGTACCGTTGGGTCTTCGTTCAATGGGTAGCTCCTTTGTCAATTTGCGTCTAATATGTTTTTTATGTTCCTTGTTTGAACAGAGAAATAGTCGATATTTAGGTGACTGCCAGAATTTCAGGCAATGCTATAAACATCTTTCCGAGGACAGTTTTCTCATCGGAATACACCTATATGTCATTTGCCTCTCGAGCTTAATATTTGGCATTTAGATTGGTGACAGTGTCATCAGATGAAAAAGATAAATATTAAATATTAAATGGAATCTGTAACTCAGAAAATGAAATATGCAAAAATTATTGAACGAAAATAACCGAGATTAAGATATTAGACCGATAATTATATATAATAATTTAACTATCATTATTTTTATCAAATTAAAAATAATTTCTATTTAAAATATTGATGGGTATGAGAGAAAATATTTCGCCTTTTATCAACTAGCAGTATAAAAGTGGAACGTATTTTTGAGACATATATTTAAATATAACATAATAAAGAGAAATGTGTTCAAATGTAAGATGCCATGATCTTCAATGCAGAGGCGAGGATGAATGTACGTTTTTATGTTTCTTCAGACGGCAATCTAACATGAAGAGGGGGTGTAATTCTTCAATTCATTTCTTAGTCTCTGTATTTCTTTGATAATTTGTACAAGAGCAATAGATCGGGAGGCAAACTGCCGACAGTTGATCGATTTTTACTGAACATTGCATAAACTCTTGCTTCTCGGATCTCAATCAACGCGAAGATTTTGATATCTGCAGTACTGTGTAAATGCGGTGCAGTGTGCAACTGGATGCCGACCCTTCGTACCTATGCTTACAGAAGTGGCGACGTTTTATACAGACATCGACAAAAGAATGCTGTGTACAAACGTTTCACTTACGAAAATTAGAGAAGTTATTAGAAACCATTTTTTTTTATTTACACGATTTCCCTTACGTTCAAATATGTTTAGTGTGGCACAAGGCTTAGAAAATTATGAGAAAATAATGTATAACACTATACTTCGTAAAATAAAAAGAAAACATATTAGTGGATAATATAAAATATCTTTTGTGATTTCATGATTCAAGAAAAGCTTAATAAACAGTTGTATAATATAGACGTTGAGCAAGGTCTATATTATACAACTGGTCACAGTAGCTTACTTAAATACGCGGAGAAAATTATTGAAAAATTAGTCTTTAGTTGTCTCACCTACATCTGATGATATAAAGCAAAGAATAGCAACTGAGTCAATTGCATTTGCAAGTTTGAAGGTGAGCAGAACTAACCTTGGATACTATATCAGGATCATACGATACCCTGTTCTGCTCTGCTCATCCCTATTAAAAATTATCACTGAAAAATCATTACACATAGAATTAGAGAAGTGCTCGATAGTAACTTCATCGCGAAAGAGATTGCCCTTGATATCCCAAGGGCTTTTGTCAAAGTGGAGCATAAACCGTTGCTGTGCCGAAATTCAAACTATAACATCACTGGAAGAGATTTCGTAATTATCATGTCCTTACTGTCAGGTAAACCTATGAAAGCCATTGTTAATAGGCAATCCTCTGAAGCCCAAGGTCTGAATGCATTTGCTCCACGTACCTTTCTACGATTCGAACCATCATTCTGCTTTACATTAACAACCCGCCCAAGTACATTCATAGATTGTTACGAAAAATCCATGCACATGATGACACACTATATGAGGGTACTGCGATATGACCTTCTTTATGTAAATTAAAATTAATTAAATGTAATTAAATCAATCATTTGAGGTATTGATATTAAATATAATTCCCCACCCTAAAATTTAATAATTTATCTTTCATTCTTTTTTTCTATTGCTTCAAAATTGGATAATACTTGAACTCGCAAACATCAGGTGATCGCAGATTTAGGCCATAACCAAACAGACTTAACCGCTTTTGAATTGGTTCATCAGATATTCCATATGTTGCTTTCAACATTTGGATTTCATTTCATAAGTGCTTTCAAAGTTAGGTGCGTTCCTGTACTACCTCGCCAGCAGAATTGCATCCGTTATACCGAGAAGACGTGCAAATCTTTATTTCCTTCTCCGTGGGTCGGCTCTTACATAAAATTGTCTTCAAGAGACAGAAAGTGAGAAGATTCCGTAATCGTCGGGAACTGAAAAGCCAAGATGGACTGTATCCTCCTTGAATGAAAATGAAAGATCTTTCAGGACAATGATCAAATCAAATGAACAACACTGATCAAAAGAAATATTTCTACATATAAAAGGAAAAACTCAACCAAGACAAAACAAGACTTGTATACATTGAACCATCTATAAAAAGAAAAGAAAAAGAAGTAATGTTCAAAAATCGTCGATATGATTATTCGACAGATAAGTATATAATTGAACATCTTTCTCATGACAATTTTTACATTTATTTTCATTTCCCATATTTTTCTTTATAACTTCCTTTTTCCATTTTAAATCTTTATTATTTTAGTATAACATTTCATCTCGTGTTTATTTTCTATACGTTAGGTTTGTAATGGTCCATAATTGTGTAACGTAGTAGAAAATCTCCCTTTTGTTTTTAAAGCGAACCGCGTTCGCAGCCATCTGTTTGAATTTTGTCGAGAGATAAATTCATACAGAAAATCTAGATGAACACAGGATGAAAGCTATTATCGTTCAATGGTGAAGATTCAATACCCTCAAAATCAAGCTGGAAATATTTTCATCACATAATTACCATTTATTTATTCCAGACATAATGAAAGTGTGCATTCTCAATGAGGAGTCTTACTTTCACCACAAAACTCAGGAGGGACTCAAATATACGATCCAGAGGCTGGAAAAATCGGTCGGCTCCTTGTACTGCACCAGAAAATATTTGACACCTATATTCTATTTTTTAAAAGAATCAGAACTGAACAAATACTGTACATTCTTGCCAAATCTGAACTGGAGTTGTTCAAATATCACTTTCCAGCTTTGACAGAATTCAAAATCGCTTATATCCACTACAAGGTGTATATCACTCAGACTAAACATCCCAAGCCTATAACTACTCAATCGTTACTTAGATGACAAATATTCAGACGTACTCCATTCTTTAGTGCCATCATCTCAGAAGTTGACGACCAAGATTGAAAGAGCTACATTTACAAGGTTGAATCACTCTCATCACTACGTAAGAAGGCCATTCTTCACGGAAAGCGTCTTCCCAATAACAGCAGTCTTCTGGAACAGAATTCTAACGTAGACATTTCCCCGAACACTAAACTCTTAACTTCTCGGTCTAAACGATATCTCTCCTATCCTCAAAATATGCACATCCTCCAACTTCCTTTCACGATTTTACAACAAGCACATTCCGTAGCCTATTATTTTGAGAGTCTCTTGGGGCTTATAATTTGCGAACAATAGTAAAACCAATATTGAATTCAAAAGACAATAGGAAATACTTACCTTTCTTTTCCAGGAATCAAATGTCACTCACAGATAATAAAGAAAAATGCCTACAGAGAGTCATGTTCAGCTACATTCCAAAAGGATTTGTCCTATAAATAACAAGAAAAATTATTTTTGCTCTCACATTTTTATCACGCATATTATTCAGTAACTCACAACTTGAAGGGCTCATGAGCCTTGTATTTGGTGGACTGTAGTCAAAAGAAGAACCAGACACTGAGAAAAATGCTCTCAGTCTCAATCTGCCTCAGAGCCATAGCTGAGGAAAAATCTCAGAGATTAATAATTACTTCCATGTTAAACAACGAGAAGACTGAAATAATAAAATAGGACAAGGAGGCGAAACTTTTTAGTCATGTAAACTGTAAACCGGTGAAGAGGTAAACGTTTTTGTTTTGATCTCATTAAGACGAATTCATTGTGAAAATACCTCTTGGTACATCACCAAAATTACTGGAAAAATCAAATAAGAGTTAACATACATGAAGGAATTGCTTTAAACAGGAAGAAATTGCCATGTTGTGTGAACATTATGTACACAATGATCTATTTGAGATCATGCTACAGATAAGTGAATAGAAATTAAAAATTATATGATCGCTGAATAAATAATTAACTTGACCCATCAAGTAAAATGGCATTATATCAATAGTTTCTCGAAATTACTGTTTGATCAAAAGAGAATAAATGAAATTTAATTAATATTGAGATGTTGAAAGATTTTCTTCGTTAGTATTCTAGTTAAAATATTTTTTTATATGCTGAACAATAACACAAAACAATCATAAATTTACCTATCAATTCTGTTTATAATTCAAGTTCGCATTTAATGCCACAATATCAAAAATGAATATTTAATTAAACTTTATTTAATAACATAGGCCTTGTGATTATCAATCACTTCCTTCTAACGATTTTATATTCATAATACAGTTTTATAAGTTATTTGGATTTCGAGGAAATGATTATACGCAGATTTGCTTACAGTGTGGCCTGCGTTTTAGAAACTATTCCATTGAGCCGGTTCTATAATTTTCATTATCGTTTTTAATCAGACATAAAATAATCTGAAGTATAAGGTACATTTTCTCATCCAAGACCATCAATCATTTCAGATGTAACCTTTACTGTGTGGAGAGCTGCCTTAATTTAATGGGGCACCATATAATTGCAGATGATCAGATTGTACCTGTTTTCCTTCAAAACTGTTTTAGGCGCTCTAAATTCTAACAACATATATCAGTATATATATATATATAAATTATAAGTATCTTAACACAAAGCTAACCAAAGTAATGCAATCCCACTAAAATCTCACTTTAGATTTCCTTCAATTGAAGTATTGCATTTTTTAATGTGCATCAATCTGTTTACATTTCCTCAACTATCGTCTGAATTCCTTTATGCAAAAAAGGCATTTGTTATCACCAATCATTAATCGGTCCAAAAATCTTGCAAATTACAGGTGGCCGTTTTTTGCTTAAGAGTTCGCTTCTGTTTAATCACGGGTGACGATTTTTCAGCATTTTGTAGACGACGCGTGAGCGGGGGCATATCTTGTATGCCTTTTGTATTAATTCTTACATCATAACCGCATGAATCCTAGGGGATTCAGATAAAAGTCTAGACAAAAGTTGTTCACTAAAAATCAACTGAACATTTTCCATGGCCAACTAATCTGAACCTTAAATATTAATATATATATATATATATATATATATATATATATATATATATATATATATATATATATATATATATATTTTTTTTTCAGTTTCTAAGAATAACTTTCCTTTGAAATATTCTAGCCTGTGAAAGATTTTTTTTATTTTGCGTTTATTCTAATATTCTATTGTATTTTCAAGCTTAATCAGGATTTCATGTGTTACGCCTTGCTAAGAAAAGTTCAAGTTCAGCCGCGTCGTAGAATAATTTGCGGTATTCGGCGATTCTAGCCCTAGCGTGTCCTATTCTATGTTCAATTTCCTTATTTCTTATACAAAATTTGTTATAACTGATCTATGTAATGTGGTATTTTAATTATTTACTATTTATTAATTCCACACCCCAATTTTTTGCATGGATTCATCACACGTAACACCATTGCTTTAATTCTAATATCATATCATAATTTCTATTTTGGAATGTTTTATCTTGAGTTCTTTTTATTTCAAGACATGATAAAGAATGTTGACTTTTCTTTCAAGATTATTCTTATATCAACTATCAAATACATTTGTCATCATTTTAGCCAGCGAATCATTGGTCTCTTGAGAGAAAGCAGGATCGCTATTTTCTATTAATAGATTTGTTTGGGATTAAAATGAGGCAAATTCTCAGTGTGTGTGCGTGTGTGATATTGTGTGTGTGTGTGAGTGTGTATGTGTGAGTGTGTGTGTAAATGTAATGGAACGCGAGATTTCCTGTTAAAAAAAGGAGATTCTTCCTCCGAAATCCATTAGTTTAGTAGCGAAAACATGGCTAACACTGTCAAGTTCTCTTACTCACCTTCTCTCTCCATCATTGACAAATATTTGAAAAAAAATATCCCATTCTGTGGTTAAAATAAGCAGACAAAAAAGATCATCTCTGTCGTTCTATTACTACAAAAACAACTTCCTCCGTGTGAAAAGACGACTGATTTGATTTGAAATAAGAAAAGGAGACAGTACGACTTGACTTGAAGAATGATGTGGAGACTAATGCTGTGACATAACCAGTGTAGCCCAGGAACAAAGACATTAGCCTCTAAAACAATGACCCGAGCCACATATAACGTCATAACAATATCACATTACGTATATCAGCAAACGACAAGGGGTTGTGTAATATCATAATTAAAGGGAAAAAAAGGGAAGACCATAAATTTTATTTGATTTCAATCTAATTTAACTCACTGTTACGATTATTTCCTTTGATTTCTCTTATATAAACTTTTCGGTTCGGGTACCAACCAAAAACCTAAGGTTAGAAATGGCTTCATGAAATTTTCCACTCAGCATTTTTGTAAAATAAAGCTATGATCACACATATTTTGCATAGATAAATCTCTTCGTATTATGTGAGTACAATGTCTTGTATATTTTAATGTATAGGAAGCCAGGAATCCCTTCAATGTGTCTATCGAACCCTTTTCCAAACAATACGAAGTTACAACAGGGATTATTGATGTTCCACATTTTTGAGATTTTCACTTCAAGATCTTCATATTTCATTGACTTTTTTTTGAACAGCTTCAAAGTTATATTACAATCGGAAGGAACCGCCATGTCAATAGGGAAGCAAATTCTGCTATTTTGGTCTTTAATTACGATGTCTGGAAGATTACATTGTTCTGTCTGTGCGTATTGCAAAGTTCCATAAAGTCGTTACACATCCTATTATTATTATTGTTTTATTTCCTTTGATTTATGGTGTGTACTCATTTCTTTCCGGATCCCGACCAGAGACCTAAGCCAGAAATAGAATCACAACATTTTCCACTGAGCAATTTAAAAAAATCACACATATTTTACATAGATAACGCCCTTCGTACGGCGTGGGCTGTACTCGTGAGAAATTCTTTTTGTATTCTTTTAAACATGGGCTGCCAGTAATTCATTCAATAAGACTATTGGGATTTTTTCCAATCAATCCGATTGCTGTAACTCCAACTGGAATTGTTGATGTTCTCGTGTGCCACATTTTTGAGATTTCAATTTCAAAGTCGTTTTATTTTTATAGTTTTTTGGAGACCTTCAAATATGCATTACAGTCTGCAGGAACAGCCATACCAATAGGAGGGCACTTTTTGTGTTTGTGGTCTCTAGTAACGATGTCTGGGCGATTAGCTCTGAATGCTCTATCGATGTGTATTTAAAGACCCATAAAATCGTTACAGATTCTATCTCAGTAACGGGGGTTTTGGTCATGTTCATACCAATTTCTTGAGGGTTCCTTTCCATAAAAGATTTTACAATGCAGATATTGGTCCATACTTTCATACCGGGTTTTATATTCAGTGGGTGCCAATAGAGGGCAAATTGATACAAAATGGTCAATTATTTCTAGATAATTATCAGAGAATCTGCATTTAGTTCTAATAATTTTTTTCAGTATGTGTGCTTGATAATTACTAGTTAGCAAGCATTGGTCCTGAGGCGCAAGAATAAAAACTTCGGTTTCAGCTTTTAACCCTGCACTACGTAGCCAATGATAAGTACGTTGTTTTTCGATATAAGCTTGTATGGCATTAGCGGAATATTGACCGTGAAGCGGTTTATTTTGCCATCGTTTCTGTCTCTGGTCTGGAGCATTTGCCTTTCCTTTCATTTTAAAGTATTTGATAGCTTCATTCGGTGTATTGTGCTTGTATTTCTTCACCAACTTGAAACTCCATTTTGAACTTGTTGACTTCCTTTATTACTGAATAAAGTCGATTACTAGTTTTATGTTCTTTGAAAAATATCATCATCCAGTCGTCTGTAGTTTCCAGTTATGTTTGAAGATCAATTGTTGTAGTTTTGTAAAACATTTCTAGTTGAACAAATCCTCTGCCTCCTTCGGATCTGGGCACATATAGTCGATCAACATCAGCTTTGGGATGATGCATGAGGTGGCAGGGGAGAATCTCTCGTTTTGGTGTCCATTCGCTTTATATGTCAGCTATGGTGCAGTTAACGATGTTCATACTGGATTGTATCACAGGGACAGCCACGGTGTTTATGGCAGATATTCTGGGTTTTTTGGGTTTTTTTTAATGCAGCTCGGTATTCAGTTTCGGACGCACATGCTTGTAGTACTCTTTTTTTACTTCCTCTTTTATCTGGTTATCTTGTATTATTATTATTATTATTATTATTATTATTATTATTATTATTATTATTCAGTTTAAAATACTATAAAAGCACATTAAGATTATGTCCTTTCTGAGACATTTTTTTTTTCCAAATGATCCTCAAAGCTGGTGAAACTGAATGCATAATTCAGGAATTAGAATTACATAAACAACATATAACAGAACTGATTAAAACAAGTTTAACAGCTTTCCGGTTGGTTTTAAATGTCGCCTATAATTGTCTGACAATAAGTTATCGATTATGGCGCATTACAAATGCCAATTACAGAAACCGATAAGCAATACTCAAAAGAACTTCTGAAAAACTTCAAGAGCGATACAATACTGCAGATCATTTCATGCATGTTAATCCCATAAGGTTAAAACACAGGACAAAAGCCTCACCAATCTTCGGTCTTCCTGCTGGGGTTTCCGTAATAAGTGGTGGTTAATGAAGTGGAGGTCTATACGCATAAAATTTAAAAAATTAAACTGTAATATTTGTAGTAATATTAATATTTGTATATACAAGCATGATCCAATTATTATGATTGCATTCGCTATTCGAATATTGAGAAGATAACGAAAGTGTAACTATGTGGTTAAAATCAATAAATAATGAATGACCGGAAGTCATTGTTTTTGTAGCGTTCGAATTTCACTTGTTGATCCGTAAAGCAGGTCATGTCATGTGCCACGCTGAATTAAGTTAAGAAAATTGGACGCTACCCATTTTTTATAACGTTTTTTTTCAGCAAAGTCATCATTGAAATTAGTGCAATTCACTTTAAACCAGCTTAATTCACAACCAACTATGATGCATGGGTATCATGGATTAGATCGATTGCAACAAAGTTAATCAAGTATTGCAAGCTTGAGTTTACCTGAACTCTGTACAATTTTCATTTTCCATTTTGATATATGATTAATAAATATTAAGGGTTAAATATTTAAAATTTGATTGAAATTTCACTCGGGTAGCAAATTCGATCTTTAGCAGTTGTTTTTTATATATTGAGGTAACGTGTAGATATTTAAAAAGCAGTATATAACATTCCCCACCAGTCAAATTATATTGCATTTTAAGAGAAAATGCAATAAAAAGAAACTGTTTCTTTTAAATGGGATGAAAATAAAGAATCTCAATGCAATAAAAATATTTATTAATTAAGATAGCGTACATTTTGATTCTAAGTGTCTGAAAATCTCATCGTACATAAATATTAGTCCAATGCCTCATAACTGTCATCACTGTGTATTCCCTACCCTCACCATTGTTATTTTAAAAGTACCGTAAAAAAGTGTCTTCCGAATGATGTGTAGCAAACATCTCCAGAAATCTATATATGAGCCCGAGTAAAATGCCATCAGTCAATTGTCGAGCTATCTCCTTTCTCCCTTCACGTTAATTAGTTTTCGGATCCATGTAACAATATATAGCTTTTTGAATATAGATTTTCAAGCATCTTCATTTTCTTTCTTCGATCATAGAAATTATTCGGATAATAATAATGTTAGAGATCAAGGTAGGTTATTTCTAATCTCGTTAATACTTAAGTGTTCAAACAGAGGTAAAACTCCAAGATTTCGAATACTAATTCTTGCAGCGTGCACTTCAATTTTCAAAATCAGTATGACACATTATTTTCTAATATATGAAACTGCATCAGATTATGTTAGTAAATAATTAGATTCTTAATATTTAAGTCATATATTAATGAATTCCCTGATTTATTCATCTAATCGTCGAGTTAGTGGTTACCGATTTCAATTAGTTGTCAGGACTTTTTCGTCAAGACGGTAGAAGAAATATGACGTCGGTTTACGGAAGTAATGAGCAGTAATGAAAATGTAATTCGAAAGCCTGGCAAAATACTTAACAATTCGTGCAAGATCAAGCGAGATATTCTTAGATAATGTTGTTTTTGATGAGAGTATATTAGAAAACTAGAAGACATATACACGATGTAGTTCTTTAGAATGATAACGAGTACTATTCTTGAATAGATCGTAATGCCTGAACAATCAATATCGGTTACGCTCTATTCTTACATAGACCACAAGAAAAAGTATTCACTTCTGTGATTCTGTGTGCTGAAACGAGTGGGTGTAAATATTTACAGAATTCGGTAAATGCATTAGTTAATAGTATATGTTGCGGCTGGAACTTTTCTGTTACAATTACATATTAGGTTAATGAATTCGTTCACTAAATTTCTTTGTCGGGCCAATATTAGTCACATCTGCTTGATTTATTCGAAACTAAATGTTAATTTATGTATTAATATTTCTTTTAACAATAGATGAGTTCTTATAGAAATAAATACTTATGTAAATACGGGAGGTTGAACATAGAATGGGGTTATTAAAAGTCACTGCTATTCAATACAGGCCTCAATTTGAATTTCTTCGATTGCGACTAAATCCTAGTACTTAATAAGCATATATGTCGTATCTGTGGAGCATATATTGCATATTGCATTACTTCGTTCAAATTAGATATGGTTGCTTCATGTTTAGTTCATTTACATTCATTTTCAGCTGCTTTGTGGCACACACTCCCTGCAGTATATCTTCCCAATCACAACTATCTTCATGGCTTCTCAATCATTAGAATCTTGATATCTTCAAGTCTAGGGTTAACGGTTATAACTCTCTGTATAAAACTGAACTTCACTTTAACTTTTCTCGCGCTAATACAACACAGTAACTCTCTACCTTGAGTAACACTTTGGCCTTGTATTGAACAAACATTGGTATAAAATAAAAATAAAAATGATTTTTTTCTACTTTTGTTTACAAATGCCAATGCAGTAAATTATTGATAATAACAAAAATGGTTTAGCCTAGACATTATTTCAACTTTCTTTGTAGCTTTTTATTGATCATTATTTTGTTTACATACATTTGCTTGCAATTTATTCCCTTTACATTTATTTATTCTCTTTTCTCCATTTTACTTTATTTTGGTTGTTGCTGAGGCATTATGAATCTTTCATCATGGCTATCGATGTAATTGTGTGTTACTCTCTTTTGACCTGAATACATTAAAATAAACAATACAAAAGAACAAAACAAAAGAACAAAACAAATATAAACATGCTACTCCGAAAGAATCATATTTAGTCGATTGAGAAATTCAAAACGGAAAATTACTTTGCATTGTCAAAGTTGTAGGAACTTTTTGTATTATTCATTTTGTTTCTGCTTATATTTCATACAATCCATTCAGGAGAGATATTCTCCGATTTGGTCGTTGAAGAATTATTCGGATTCTTGAAAACATTCTCACTGCTGACTGAAATGTTAACACCAAATTTCAATGTTTTCCAGAATCTGGTGAAAATTTTTGCAAATTTTATTAATACCGGGTAATAAGACAATTCAATTTTTTCATACTCAACGCACCATCCTGTTTTATTATGGATCATTAATAAAAATATCTGTAACGTAATCCGTTTTCGATTCCCATTTTTTCACGATTGTGTTTTTCTCAACATGTCAACCGAAAGGTAAAATTCTCATTTTATGTTTTAAACGTGGAAATTTGGGGTATCCATATGTTTCAATGGAATCTAGTCATCCCATATTTTATGAATTTGTAATCTGGAATGTCTCGTTTCTAAGAACTTGATTATATATATATATATATATATATATATATATATAATCATATATATATCATAAACAAAATCCAACCCACTATACCAATCGTCGGTAATCAAAACGTAGAATTTTTTTAATAATAAAATGATTTTTATTAATACCGTAATAAAGACAATTTTTCCCCTTACCATCCTGTTTTTATTACGGTATTAATAAAAAATATTCTTGTTAGTAATCCGTTTTCGATTCCGTGTTAAAATGTGTCGATCGAAAGGCAATTACATTTTATGTTTTAAACGTGGATATTGTTGTATCTTATGTTTATTATGATCCCATATTTTTTTATTCCTCAAATGTCTGATATAATAATATATATAAATATATATAAAAAACAAATTTGGCTCCGAAAAATCCGCTTAGAAGAACCCCACAACACTAATAAACAAAGGTTTTGAACTCACGAAAAAAATTCCTCTAGACCAACTAAAAAGAAACGTAACGTCGAACAAACTCTAGCATATGTCTCAGCATACAACAAAAACAATCCAGAAATATTCACAGAAATTACAAAACATCTAGACCTACTTAGCAAGAATAATAAACTAAATAATATACTAAAAATAACCAAAATAATTAAAAGCAAACGCCAATCTAAAAACCTAAGACACATATTAACCTCATCTAAATTTAACCAACACACAATACATGGAGTCACAAAATACAACAAAAAAAGATGTGGGGTTTGTGACATCATTATAGAAGGAAATATAACACATCTTCAAATGTAACCAAGGTAAATTTAATATAATGCCAATATATCAAACAGACAATTATTCGTACCTACAAATACAAGAAAAAAACTTTATAAGCAAATTTAAACCCGAACTAAATAGATCATAACCCCACACGCAAAAGCACACATGCACACAAGGTGACCAAATACATTGATTAAATCACTTACATGCATGCACGCACGCTCACATGCGGGTATCTGTGAGGCACGAAAATATATATATATGTACACATGTATATTTATATACGCATGTTGAAAAAACAGGGGAACTACTCACGAGCACGCACACAAACTCCACACAACTTAGGAAGTACGTATATATGTGTACGTATATGAGTGTATATACTGATTCCTTGTGGTCGGACGGTGTGTATGTGCGTATGTGTATGTACGTGTGTATGTGTACATATGAGTTTACTAATTCCTCGTAGTAAGACAGTATATGTATGGAGGGGGAATATACGCACGCATATATACACGCATGCTGACAGAAACACACGAAAATGTAAACAGATCCAAGAACACAGACGGGGTCAGTAAAACATTAAAAGATAAAATGCCGATAAGTAATTCATCATTTCTCTTGGACCAACCTTAATTCTTTTATGACCCTTTGTGCTGAACTCTTCATTGCCAATTCAAGAAAGAAATTCTGATTACTAACACAAAAACAGAGAATGTCTCATATAGAAAATATTTAACATTGAAAAACATGAGGAAAAAATTAATTATTTTTAATAATATGTGGAAATCTCCGCTTTTACCTGAAGACGGTCGCGAGACCAGAAACACGTGTAGTAAAATTATGGAAAATAAAGCATAATATTTTTTTCTAAATAAATCCACATTACAACCAAAAACGTTTGCGGCACCTCTCTTCTTTTATTTTTAATATACTCACTTTTCTCTCGTTGGAACCACTACAACCTCTTTCTTTATATATATATATATATATATATATATATATATATATATATATATATATATATATATATATATATATATATATATATATATTGTACAGGTTTGCATAAACTAAAAGTTTAAACAGAATTATTCAAAGAATTATTCAGAATTAATGTTTGTTTGCTCCCAGAAATACATTAAGCGCCTAAGATATAAAACCGCACCTTGCAGCTAAATGTGACGTTGTATTTCGTTATAGATCCATACAATCGGAGGAATGGGTTTTTGACGTGGTGTAATGGTTAGAAAGCATGTCTGGCCAGATCAATTACATCTAAATAGTGAGTTCGTTCCTCAGTGTGTGCCCCTTACTTTCGGCTTTATACCACATTTAAGCTACATAAAGACGCAAACAATGGCAGAATGATCAAATCGAATCATATCTTGGCCAAGTTTGTCGTTAAATATGCTGAGTTCTTACAGGAATTTCTTTGAACAAAGGAGATTCCTTGGTGGTACAACTACTACTACTACTGCTATACTTAATGAGCTTCTATATATATTTTCCCTACTCTTTTCTTTTTCATATTTCCTTATAATTTGATTTCTGTACTTATTGGTAGCATTGTCAATCTTTTCTTAATATTATAGTCACTGTTTTTTTGTTTGTTTCTTTTTCTTATACTCAATAAATTCTAATATAAAGTCCAAAGACGAAATATAATTCTTTTCTGAATGAATTATAAAAAAAAAACCATGACATAGAAATTAAAAAGAAAATCAATTTACTTTTCTAAGTGTTTTTGAACTATTGAATAACATTTTCTCAAAGGTTATTATTATAATATTTCAACGGACCCATTCCATAGAATCTAACAGAAGTTTCATGACTTTTCCACAATTTCCTATCATTTATTATTCCCAATCCTTTTTTGACTATCCTGTTGCTCTGTGTTACCCTCTGCCATTCTTTAATGTGAGGGTCAATTTAAAAAAAAGCCTTATTTTCTCATTATATGTCCCAGAAAATTTACCTCTCACATTCTGATTGTAAAAATATGTGTACTCTTTGTTATTAACTATTCTTCACATGTCTTTTCCATAGTAATCTGGGCATTCTTCAGTAGAATTACACCTTTGCTGCCTTCATCTGCTCTTCATATATGAGGAACTTGTCCAGATCCAGCATTTCTAACAAATTTTTTCAGCTTCTTAATACCTTGTTTAGTTTTAGAAGACGTCTTACATTATTTCAATGCACCGAGAGATTTCTGTATGAGATTTTCCGTTGCATCTTCAGACACTTTCAATATAAATTTCCGTAGTCGTTAGATTTGGGCATCTGCGAATTGGAGCCCGCAATATGGAATGTTTTGCTGCTAATCAAACATTCTGTCTTCTTACAAATGATGGTTCGTCTTTTTTGCCAGTTCCTGTTAATAGCATATTTAAGGGTTCTTGGAGGGTTTTTTTCCCGTGTATAGATTCAACACGTCATATTGTTCTTTTAGGATTGCCTTTCAATATATGTCAAATAAATCTGGCAGCAAGTTCAGTCCTATTTTGTTAGAAACAAAGATTACTGAACTGTTATATAATATCATTCTCCTATATAACAGTGAATACGATATAATCTTCTCGCAGATGAAGAAGAAACTTGATGCAACAGACCTTTAGTTCTAGAAAATACCTTGGACGGATTATATGAGCAACGATAAAGTTTTACAGAAAATGGAAAAGTATAGGTCACTTATACATAACATCAGGAAGAGTCAATTGAAATTTCTAGAGAAGAAAACTGGGAAAAAATTGATACTCGCACGATATATTGAAGGCAAGAAGGACAGAGTAAAACGACGCGTAACTTTCCTAGCGAACCTGTATAGATATATGGCGGAATCAGGTGTAAGAGAGCTGCAAAAGATAGGCAATTGTGGAGAGCCATGATCGCTTACGCGCTGAAGAAACTCACCACATAGAAAAACTGATAAATTTATTTTCTTGGGGTATGCAAGCAGAGTGCTCCTTGTAAATATTCTGAATAATTATATTTTTCATAAATCAAGTTTGCCGCGCTGTTCAATTGAAAACTTATCAGATGTTTGTGCATTGTGCACCAAATATCAATATACGTATTTCTGCATTTCTACTGGGTGCATTGGTTAAGTCGTAGCCATGTTTATTTTTAATTTCGCGCATGCGATTTGCCAGTTTTTCATTTTGTCGACTGCACATTATAATAGGGTCAGTGACGCACCATTTGTTTGAAAAAGAACATCATGACGCAATTCACTCCGTCAGAAATTTGGTAGATCCAATACGAACATTTCAGTGTGTGTTGAGTGTCAATGTAAGGACAGTGAAAAGGATTCGGAAAGAGTTGCTTGAGTTTAATGGTGATTACGAAGGTACGCCAGCTCGGTAATCTCATTCAATTCGTTCTGATAAAAAAAGAATTTGTTGTTTAGACCTACAGACCCAACACAGAGGCCTATATCAAGTGCCTTAAGGAGATAGTGCTGCTCTGAGTCAAGAGGGTGGCTGCAAGAAAAACCTATTTCTGGCAATATGACCCTGCACCATGCTACACAAGCACGAGAACGTAGTCATGGATGTCAGACAATTTCTACGACCCAACCACCCCTTACATCTGTCCACTTCACTCCCCCCAACTGCAACCCCCTTGATTGTTGTGTGGGGCACAGTTCAGCGAGAGACCAACAAAAGTACCTGTAACAACAGGAATGAACTGAAGCTAAGTATTATGGCAGCATTGTCCAAGGAAACCGTCCAGAAGATTTGCAGGAGATTCTGAAGTCGTCTGCAGGCCATGGTGATTTTATATTTAGGTTAGTATTTCAGTATATTATTGTGCAATTTTGGAAAATATATCAGTTAAAATGAGGTATCACTGTCATTTCAACTTAACCGTAATTTAGGCGACAATTTATCCATCGCAGACTTTTATTGTTTGCTTTGTCATCGTACGGCCACAATCGTTGTATTTCCTTTTTCACTGATTTTTGTTCTCTTCCCGTTCTAACAGCGCAATTCTCTCTCTTCATCAGAAGCGCATTCTTCAGGTAACTGGTGTCGCTTATTTAGTTCATTGTCCGATGGTGCGTGCAGAGCATTCATTTGAACCCCCGCGAAAACTTATCTACCAAGTTCAACCGGTGTATTGCATATTTCATTTATTATTTTTGTAATCTTGTCGATTCCAAATCTCGTCTACGGTTGATTACAATATCATCTGGTCCTGCTGCTTTGTTTCTCTTCTTTTTGGCAAATGCCAATCTTAATTCAGATTTTTAATATTTCAGGACATTCCATACTTTTGTGCTGTCCATCTTTGATCGTGAAGAATTTCTATGACATATTGGTTCCATATGTTTTTCCTTTTTCTACAAGTTGTTATCTGAGACATCCTGACGAGGACCACGTATTTCTTCTTTTTTATTTCTTTTATTTTTACGTATGCTTACCGTATCTATGATACTGGCTTCCTGTATCTGGGTTCAACTATTTCTAATGTTTGTTTTTTGTTATTTTTCTGCACCATGCATTGTATTGTTTGCTGCCTCTTTTTCATCATCTCGAGAATTTCATTTGTCATCCACTTCTTTTTTTCTTGTCTATTTCCTTAAAATGATGCCGTTCTTCGATGTAATTAGAGCTTCTCTTTATATGTTCTATTTTGAATCTCTCGTCCCAACCAAGTTATTGCGTTTGCCCTTAACTCTTTCAGCAGATATCTCTTTACGAGTTGGGTCATTCACGAGTATATTATTATATAGATTAGTAGCTTCTTAGGTTTTCTTAGATTTCCATAATTTTAATTTTAGTTCTCATGTCATTGGAATGTTTTTACCCATGTAACCAATACCTGGATATCTATGTGTATAACTTCATTCCTGCATCGCTTATTCATTTTGATTGAGTTGATTTTGTTCTTAGATTCAGAAGTTCACTACGTAGGCAATTCCTTTACTTAAAGCAATGAAGAAAACAAACCGAAACATTGGCTGATAAATTGCACATTTTCATAGACATGACCGTGTACTTCTGTTTCCATTTCATAGATCTAAAATCCACTCTATACTCTATAGAATATGGAGATGTTCACCTTCCATCAGACAAATGATCCAAAAATTAAGAAATATATAAATCCCTATGTATAATACGCATCTATAAATTTTGTCAAAAAACGAAACAAAAAAAAATAATTACGAAGACATTTTGTCGACCTTGATATTGATAATAAAATCGAAACTAAGCGGCTAAAATAATGTTGAAAATTACCAGCGGTTTTCCCGATAAATATAACATTTTATTTTACCGCCAAAATGTCGTCAAAACGTGCGAGTTATTGTGTAAATGTTAAACAAAAAAAAATAATACAATTAGCGCAAAGAATTGGAAACAGAACTGCAGCTTGAGAATATGAGTTGAATGAGGCTAACATATGTTTATGGAGAAAGAATAAAAATGAACTAAAAAGTGTAAAACACGTGCCAAAGCTATAGGCAGAGGAAGAAAAATTCAACCTCCAGATGTGGAACAAAGTTTCGTTGAATTTGTGTAAGAAAGACGATCAAGTGAATGTTTCATAAGTACTGTGGAAATATGGATGAAGACAAAAAAAAAACATGTATCCTGGAAACACATTTAATGAGGATAATAATGATGAAAATTAAAATTTCAATGAATTCTTAACTTAATCCTATTTTCTTCGAAATTGGCTTTTTTAAACAATAAAAAATGTGATACTGATAAACCAAAATTTATTGCCAAAAAATGTTACAGGTATTATTGTTGGATTTTAAATAAAAATTTGGATAATATTTTTCATATAAAGTACATATTTATTATTATAAATCAATAACGATAAAATATATTTTTTAAACTATTTATAATACGCACCCCTATTATCACCTGTAATTCACAGTAAAAAAGAAATGCGTAATATTTACGCGAAATTACGGTAAATGAATTAAGAGGAGCAGAAATAACTTCTTGGCAGGATTTGATAAATGGTCTGCATGATTGGAGGACATGTTTATCTTGGAAATAACTTTCATATAAACAGCACACCATACGTAAAATGATTCAAATGGAATAAATAAAAGAAAACTTAGACTTGTAGTCTGAAAAAAACCGTTGAATTTTCTGAAACACATAGAGAGTGAAAAGGACCGAGAGAATTTCCCCCACACATGACATAGTCAAGACAAGAGAGCCAGATATAGAGCAACAGACGAAAGGGTGTTGTGGAGAGTCATGATTACCCACATTCTGAAATGACATTATCCATAAAAGAATAGACAAAGCTTTGCCAAAGCGTAGGGTGATGGTTAAATATAAATCGAATCCTGGCACTTCTGTATTTATCTGAATGTATTTTTTAAAAGTAGGCGACGATTCGCTGTAGATCCGCCGAATAACAAATAAACATTGCTAGAGCTATTTCCAAATCAAATTAATATCCTTTCATTGACAGAATTACAAACCATAAATTTCAGGGCTTTTATTAGAACAATTAGGGTAGGTCACTATTGCCAAATTAAGTAAAAATATTTCTTTAGTCAGCAAGTTCTAAAAATTATACGTTACACTTTGAACAGGGCGTCTTTATTTTTTTTCTATTTCATATTCTTAGCCACTCATAGAAATAATATTAGTCCACTCTGTACATATATTAACTTCATTAGCAGCGTCATTATCACCCACTTACACCACTTGAAAATCTATCTGTATAGTAAAGCGCCGATACTTAATTAGTTTTAGATCCAAATCTTGTTCCTGCAGTATTCTCACTCGATAGTGACTCAAAGTTACTCTCAGGGCACTTTGATTCATATTTAACCATTTCATTTGATGAAGCATCAAATAACTTCAACACCCTCTACGCACTCATACGTTAAGGTTTCGATCTATTCAGCCCAAAACATATGAGCTGAACACTCGCTCACTCTATAATGAATATTCCACACAAACGCACGCTTGAAATTAAACACTGGGCGCCTCTATTTTGCATTTGCCACATGCAGGATATTCTGAACTAGTCTACATTTGAATGAGGGATAAAGACGTCGTGGCGCGAATACTGGTGAAGAGGGTTCACGAGGTTAAATAGTATTCTCTGGAAACGTAAAGACAAAGGATGTGTTAACGGAGCGTGAATTGAATCTTTACCCAATTACCATCTCCAGATGCAAGTTTCTCATTACGGAATGCAAAAGTTCACCTGCCATCGTTGGCTGCGTGGGTGGGAAAGATGTTGAGACCTTATCTCTGCTTTCGTTGTCGGTGGAATGCAGTTCAAGAAATAATCACCCACAGCATTTGAAAGCCTCCTTATGTTATCTAATTAAAATTGGCTTTCGACAATTAGACGTTGTCCTAAGACCAAATCAATGAATATTTATGCCAGTGTAGTACACAAATTGTCCATAGTTTTCCTTTTGTTATTATGTCGACTTCATTTATTTCATGTACTGCTAAGTCTGAACATTCTAATTCAGTCAGTGGCTAAGTATTTGCCACAAGACGGTAAGTTATAAATGCCCACACAGACTGTGATGGTCCTTCATGCAGCTATTCGTTTCAAGGATGAAAAATAAATATTCGCCATATAATTTATATAAATTATTACCTTTATAATTCTTTCTTTCTATGTCAACACACACAGATACTGTTATATATATTATAGGTCAAGTGTATCTACCTATTTTGTTGATATCATTTTTATTTTTTTATGTATATTTTGTGATGCTTCACGCTAACTCGTTGTAACTTTCGTTAGGTCAACGAATGCTCGTTATCACTTCCGAAACTCTCGTTGTAGACGAGACTTTGTGACTCAAGTACTGGTAGTAGTAACGCCTTCAAATAATACTCGCACTAGTAATACTTGTTCAAATAGTAATCGCCGAAATGATCAGTATAGAGAAATAGTATAGAGGATAGAGTAGAGAATAGCGATTCGTATATTAACAGAGGATAATGTAGAAGTAGTGATCGCTTACACATTACGCTACTTTGTGTATATATCCTTTCACATGATCTATTTTATTAAATAATGCAATTGACCGTGCTGGTTCACACGCGATCTCTGTTCAAACAACACTGTCGGCGGTGACACTTTACACATATACAACAATATAAAATTACTACCATTTTACTGGTAGCATAAGGTTGAAGTCTGTTTGTTATTGCAACGCAGGATGATTCCAATCCAGGATGTAACACGGTCGACCTTGTAGATAGCTAGCTAGCTAGATAGATAGATTATAAATGTTAAGTTGTGCCAGCCAGAAACAACGCAGAAGGGTAACTTTTTTTTACAGTTCTTCAAAAATAAACAAAATCTCTTTCCATTAGTTTGCCATGTTTTAAAATTGAAGTGCGACTGAGTGATAAAATTGCTCATGGAAAATATATTTATTTGCATTTCTTCAAGTTCAATTTATTTTATTATCCTTGCTTTTCTTCCCATTGGTTGTTGTATTTTTGTCTACGATTTTAATATTTCCGTTTTTATTGCTTTAATAGACTGTTTATATATTGTTTACAATTTGTGATGCTTATTGGAGAATGGTGGTCACTAGCAGAAATAGAGAGTTTGCAAACATGCTAGTGGTTTATTGTGTTACGCCTCAATCTTTCCTCACCGATCCTTACCAGAACTCTCTCTCTCTCTTTCTGTATATATATATATATATATACATACGCATATATATATATATATATATATATATATATATATATATATATATATATATATATATATATATATATATATATATATATATATATATATATATATAGGGAATCGTAAATCGTAAAATCTGTCCTTTACCGCTCGTCTATTTACGGTTAATTATTTGTCTAGCTGTATAAATTGAATAAATCAGGTGAGAAGACATCTTTGTTTTAAACCCCTTTCTCTTTTTTTTATTTCTGTTAAACTAATTTTCTGTCCGTATGCTGGCGGTTTTCCTGCCAGTAGTGATTCTTGATTATTCTCCTGTTTTTTCCGCATATGTCAATGTTACTGAGCAGCTCTTACATATCTTCAAAATACATCCTATAGAAAAGAAATGGCCATTTTGTTTAATGACAACATCTTAGCAAAAAGAATAGGATTAGTTTTCATGATATCTGGTTAATTGCCAGAATGTGGCATTAAAACAAAGAGGAGCATTATGGATGATTCTAAAGGGTACTGATACATAAAGTAAGAAAATCCCAGGAAACCACTCAGTATTTGTGTTATAAAAGAGCATACTGATGAGCATGCCCAGAAAAAAAAAATCTCATTCAGTCTAATATGAAAACCTTCTTTTAATCAAGTCTCAGATAAAGTGTTTCATAAAGGATTGGACAAAACAGTAAATAAGAAAATGTGATCATGTTTATAATAACAACAACAACAACAACGATAATAATAATAATAATAATAATAATAATAATAATAATAAATGACAGAGTGGGTGACATGACAGAGTGGGCCAATATCTGCACTGGAAAATCTGCAACTTCTACGGGAAGGAAACTGAAAGAAACTGGTATGAACACCACCCAGACCCGGTCACGGAGATAGGACCTGTTACATTTCTATGGAACTACACAATACACACTGACAGAACAATCAAGGCCAATTGGCCAGATATTGTTATTAAAGACCACAAACAAAAACGGTGCCTCCTTATTGACATGGCAGTCCCTGCTGACTGCAATGTATCTTTGAAGATATTCAAAAAGTTGTCAAAGTACAAGGACCTTGAAATAGAAATCTCGAAAATGTGGCATATGGGAACTGTTGTAGTTGGAGCCCTAGGACTAGTTGAAAAAGATTGTAGTAGACTAATTGAAGGGATTCCTGGAAGTTCATGCCTCAAGGAGATACAAAAATTGTTCTGACAAGTACAGCCCACACCTTACGAAGGGTTTTATCTATGTAATTTAATTTTTTTTGTCAGTGGAAAGTGTCATGACGCCATTTCTAAACTTAGGTCCCTGGGCGGGACCCGGAAAGAAATGTGTAAACGCCAGAAATCAAAGAAAATAAACATAATAATAATAATAATAATAATAATAATAATAATAATAATCAGTTATTGATTTTATCATTGTTCTTTAGAGACAAGTAAAACATGACACCATATACAGAAATGTCATTTGTAGCTTCTGGGTTATTGTGATTGTGATAAGTGTAATTATTTGTACAGAATTATGTATGTATTACATACTTCATCAAATCTCTGTACTGTATTGCACTATTTCAATATTCTTATTTTTCATTTACTAAAAGCATTAACATATGTATTATTATTATTATTATTATTATTATTATTATTATTATTATTATTATTTCCTTTAAATTCTGGGGTATCCTCATTTATTTCTGGGTCCCAACCAGAGACCTATGTTCAGAAATAACATCATGACATTTTCCACTGAGCATTTTCGAAGGCAAAAAACCTAAGATTACACATTCTGCATAGAAAAAGCTCTCCGTACGGTGTTGTTTGTACACGTGAGTAGAATGTTTTTGCATTTCTTAAAGACTTGGGCTTCAGTCAATCCTTTCTATCAATCTATCAGAAAATTTTCCAATCAATCTGAAAGCTTTAACTACAACTGGATTTAATGATGTTCCTATGTGCCACATTTTTAAGATTTCGATTTCAAAGTCCTTGTATTTTGATAGTCATTTGATAATCTTCAAAGATACATGGTTGTCTGCATGGACTGCTAAGTAAATAAGAAGGCATATTTTCTTTCTATGGTTTCTGATCACAATGACAACGTCATTCACTTTGATGGTTCTCTCAATGTGTGTTGTAAAATCCTATAAAATTGTTACAGGTTCTATCTCCGTAACCAGTTCTGGATGGTTTTCATATGAATTTCTTGCAGTTCCCTTTCCGTAAAAGTTGCAGATTCCCAATGCAGATATTGGCCCAATCTATCATGCCGAGTTTTATATTCAGTCGTTGCCAATACCGTGCATCCTGATACAAGATGGACAATTGTTTCTGGATATTTATCATAGAATATGCATTTTGGGCTAACACAATTTTTCAGTATGTATACTTGATAATTTCTAGTTAACAAGAAGTGTTACTTTGCAGCAAGACTAAAACCTTCGTTCCGGATTTTAACAATTCAATACGTAACCACTGATAGGTATTTCATCCTTCCTTTCTTATTGACTACAGGTTCTTACTTCTGTCATGTTCTTTGACACAGATCATCATCCAGTCCTCTGTAATTAACAGGTATTTTTGAAGGCCGTTTGTTCTAGTTTTGTAAGACAGTTCTAGTTGATCTCAACCTCTACTTTCATGTTTTTTTTTTTGTTGGTGTTTTTTTTTTGTCGCTTTTCCGGCTCCACATTTTAGCTTTTTCAAATTGTTTTCTGTACATTGCATTTTGCAGATTTCGCTGTACAATGCAATGGAATATTTAATCTCTCTCTTTTCCGAATATTATGTCCTTCATTTTGCTGATTGTAATATAACTGTTTTGCGATTTTATTCATTGGCAGTACGTTTCTCTCTTCATTTATGCATCTGCAGTTACAGTCTATGTACTTTGTGGAAATTTCTGGTCATCTATCCATCGGTCAGTCTCATTGTAAATATAATTCGCAACAAACTTTCATTATTTTGTTTTGTCAAGAGAAAATGCTTGCCGGCTTTTAAAATGTCAGCTGAGATTCAGCCTGATGTCGATTCTTCCCATTCAACAGTACGATTGTCTATAAATTAGATTCACCTTTAGGGTCTAGCCGCTCTTTTCAGAGCTACGTTATGATTTAATTCTGTGTGATATGTACCAAATTTTGGAAAAAGATATAGTAAGATATGTGAAAACTTATTTAAGTAAAGTCATAGTATTCGTTTAACAGTGATCAAGTGTTTTGTTATCGTTTTAATCTATTATCATATTATATTTTAAGTAACTTCTCACATTTCTTAGATGTGAGAGTTTCAAATTATTTTCCTTTATTTCCAAGTAACTCTCTAACACTAGGATAACTAAAAAAATAATTTATTATAACGCTTTTAATTTTCTAAAAATATTCGTTAAAATAATAGATTTGAGCAAAAAGTTAACAAGAAAGGGGAATTATTACAAGAACCTAGACGTAAAATCATTATGGACGAATTAACAATTAAAACACTTTCAAACTGATGAAAGTCACTTGTTACAAATTCAGGCAACCTGGTTGAAAAAACTAAGGGAAATAAATATAACTGATAAATTTATGGCCATTTTACTCCAACTAAATTGTTTAGAAATGCTTAAATCTTAAAAAAATCTTCTAGCACTATAAAAATTAAACCTCTCCCTACCAATATATTAAACAATAAAAAATATGTCGTCTCACCACCAATTAATGTTATTTCAGCTTCAAAATAAATTTAATAAACAAAAATTTGGTTTACCAATGGGTTCACCTCTAAGTAGCGTGTTCGCATGTATTTTCTTAGAAGTTCTTTAATCTGGTTATTAAGAAGACATTAAATAAACATATCTCCAGTATATTGATGACGCGCTATTAATAAATCGCCTCAAAACTACTTTACCTGAACTTGGAGACTGATTAAACACAGTCGAACATACGATAGAATTCACGAAACGGAAATAAAGAATACTTTAACTTTTTTCGATATCATGTTACTACGTCAAACCAACAAATCAAAATATATTTTTGTGTCCACTATATCTATCACAGCTACAAGTGAAAGAATTTATCTAAGCTTAACTTAAATGATAAGCTACAAACTGGAAGAATGATTTACTCTAGCACCTGGAAAACGGTTCTAGAGTAAATCACAAGGAAAAACCTCAAGGAATTTAAATAAAAGAATATATGGTTACAGTTCGTTTTTTAGTAATTTAAAGGATTTGCTATTAATTTCATTAAAATATATCAACCTTTTATCTGATTAATGTTATTTTTCTGTCTATAACTGTATTTTATAGTGATTATTTTTGTGATATTTCCATAAAAAGACTTGATTCGCCTTTCTTTTAAATTCGTGACATTTTCGAAAATCCCTTTGAACAATAAAGAAATTTTATTTCGGAAAACATCTACAATAATCGATAAATCAATTTTAGTTTGCAGTAATCCCATATTTTATTTGAATTATTTGGCAATTTTTTTTTTTTTTTTTTGCTAAAAAGAGGTTGATTTTTACCATTCTAATCATGAGAAAATTTGGTGTTGATCTTGAAGTCCTAATGTTTGGTGGATAGTTTAGAAGAGATATCACATATGTTTTTCATTCCTGACCTCTTTTTTATATCAGGCTTTGATAAAAGTATACATCAAATTGTATTTATTCTGCGTTATATATTTAAATAATGTAAATTAAATTCTACTACTGAATTCTAGTGACCATAACTAGAGGTGTATTTCGATCTCATATATCAAGTACCACAATGAATTCGCTAAAAAAACAGACTATGAAGAAAAAATGTTTTATTGTCAGAATAGTTATGTTGCTATTAAGAGGAAAGATCAAATTATTTTTTCATCCTTTCTAGCACGTTACAAATTATGTTTATAAATCCTGTTTTTCATGCATCAGCGGATGAGCCAAAGGTTAGTGTGGGGTACTTAGTGCCTTTTTTGTTGTAAAAAATATTGTTTTGAAAATTCTAGCAAAAGTCAAATAATTGAGATATTTTAAGGAAATTTTATGGACTTAAAAGTAATAAAATTATGTTAGAAAATATTTTTTTTTACATTGGTTACCCGCCCGCCTTTATTAATTTTATGAAAGTTCGATAATTTAAATTCCAAGATTCATATTTATATTAGGTAGAGCAAGACTCTCAAGAAAAAAATGAGTTATAACGAATTTTTAAAAGATTTGCTTTCATTATTTAAAATTGTATTAGAATAATGTATTACGTTTTAAATCTTTTAAAATTATATAATAATTCCACTCTTTTAGATTATATTATTAAGTAAAAGAATATATTTACTTATCATAAATTGAAAAATTACTATAAATCATCATGCACTAATATTTTAAATATAATTTTGTATCCTGTTTGTATATGTATAAACGTTCCAATTATTAAAAAGTTTTGTCTTGAAATTAAAACTAAAATGAAAGCTTCAAGAAAGATTTTTAATTTTAAAAATTCATTTTAAATCTCGCGTATCGTTTTTTTTTTATTGTGTTACCTACATACTTCTTCATCTCCATGTAATCCATTTTTTAGATTGGTCAACAATTCTGATTTTCTATTGAACGCATTCATGTACCGTAGTATCCTGCTTAGAACCATTCTTTTGTTTCGTCTTAATATTCTGGCTTTTCTATTTCTTACCTTTCCTGTTCCCATTCATTATTCTTGGAACAAACTTTTTTTTCTACACTATTTTATATTGTGCCGAATTTCCATATTGGTGAGCCAATGAAATTATCGAATTTTAGATATTTAAATTTTCCCATAGAGCCTTTCTTTATTTTCCACGAACATCTGATATTCAATTATAATCATTTAAATATATTTATTATTATTATCAGCATTGTTCTATTTTTTAAAGAAGTATTGTCATTTATTATGAAATTACGAACTCATACTTATATAAAACTTTCTTTTCCATTTTACTTTATCGAAGGTCGTCATTTTAAGATAGATAAGAAGTAGCGTTAACTGGGAATAAAAGACAGGTTTCAGCTAAGCTCGATTCCACATACCGATTCCATGGCCATTTCTCTTAAGTGGTTTTACCATAACAAAGGTTACTCTACTGCTGTTCTTAAGAGATAGCGGTAGGGAAACCTTTGTCATAGTTACAATTTATTTATTTGGTTAACAATCAGGTTAGAAGAGACATTCTCCTGTAAGTAATCAAGACTATAACAATAAGAAAGTCAACAGATTCAGGGAGACATCTACATCCATATTGTGACATATAAACAGAAAACGTACTGATAAACGATTCTCAATTATCATGTCCAACATTTAACCGATATATTATTTCTGAACAGTATGTATTTTTATACAGGCATCTATAAGCTTACAATCCTATTACTTTTAACCTTAGCATTGGAAAGGTATGGATCACGCAGGAATCTGTGATTGCCTATAGAAAACTATAATCACTAAACATCTATTTATATTCACAAATCATATGGAGAAATATAAAACAGACATAGCATAAATAATCCTCTGCTATGAATATCTTAATTTAAAAGCATTATCGAAGTTATTTTAAGTTTCGTAACTACCATAATTTAAATGATTATATTTAATTATCAATGAATGATTAGTATTCATTTATAAAATTATATCGTAATTACTACAGACACGTATTCACTCGAAACAACATGCAATTGAATAGTAAGCTAGTCTTTCATTGAGAGTCTGTTTTGTCTTCCCGCTGACAGAAATTAAGTTTAGTATCTCTCTTCTGCAACTCCCTACAAACACAATTTATATAATATTCTTATCGCGTTTAAATGTCGATACCCGTTGGTTTTATTTTATGGGCTTTTCTCTGTCGATATTTCAAATTAATAATTTTTTCCTTATCTATCTTTCACTTATACGCGAATATTCTTGTTATATTTTTATCTTCTTTCTTACATTCTAGTCTATCAAGAAATTAAACAGCATGTCCTACCCTATACTCCACCCCTTCAGATTATCTTTCTCTTCGTCCATCCTTCACTCTCCTCTCATTTAATCCATTTCATTTTCTCTTCCATCTTCTCTCATGATCTATTCCTTCTAATTAAACGGATACACCGAAATCTAATAACACTCAACCTGAATAATGCCTGTTACACGACGTGCTATATTGGGTATACGAGTTGTTGGAATCTTTGCGTGGGTAATATCTATCCAGGAACGTTTCATGAATGTTCATAACTAAATTGTGTTTAGTGGGGGTGTGGTCGCAGCACATCCTGCTCCATGTTTAATAGGTTTTAAATGTGAAGAGCGCTGGGACGAGACATGAATCTGTAAGACAAGTAAGTTTCGAGTCATCTTCAGTAAACATGGTTAAAATAAACGAATACAAATGGTCTTTAAGAACATCTGTTTATGTCCCTCATATCAAGGCTGGTTTCTGTTTTACTAATGGTTCTTGCTTATTCCAAAAGGAACACACCACACTGTTGATTTACTACTCTTAATTTGTGAGAAACTGGCCCAGTATTCTCTGCCATATCATAGCATTATTTTTGTTATTTTTTTTTTAATCGGTACCACGTACCACCCCAAGCAAGGCAGTAAAGCCACTAAAACACAAGGAATTACTGAGTGTGGAAGAATTAAGAATAGAAACATTAGTAATGAGCGGGAAGGGAAAAGAGTAATCAGGAGGACAGTAGATAGAGATTGTCATTTGCAGATTAAATTTGGCTTGGCTCTGGAAATGAGTTCTATAAAGGAATAAGTGCAAGAAAAGAAACAGTTAGCATAGAATTACGCCTATATCAAACCAGCTCAACTAGTTTAGTACTGCACTTGATTTTAAAAATTCTAGATGCCATAACGAAGATCTCATTTAAAAAAAATACTTTAAATTATTTATAGAAAAGACAAAGGGTGACAACTTAAACCGGAACGAATGGTATACATAGATATGTATCACACATTATGAAATAGACAAAGTCCGACAATTATTTTAAGACATTTTTATGTTTATACATTATTTTTATAGATACAAATATTTAAGTAAATGCTCTGTTTTATAATAAACAGTATTAATAACATTTACCGGCCTGAATGGCCGAGAAATTTTCATAGAAAATATTTATTCTCCGACAGGAATCGAACCTGTATTCTATACGGAACCGTCATATAACCTGACGTGCCTTAACCGATCGAGCTACGGAGGATCGTTCGATTAGCAAGGCGGAATTTACTGCTTTTAAACTTCAATCTTCCGCGAATCTCTCACGTGCATTCATATCTGCTCAAAGCGTATCCAAATGTAAACAAACGACGTCACACATTACGAAATGGACAAAGTCCGACAATTATTATAAAATAGAGCATTTACTTAAATATGTGTATCTATAAAAAGAATGTATAAACATAAAAATGTCTTAAAATAGATATGTATGATGGAATCTAGAATGAAAAACTGTTTCTCATGACAAAGTGAAATTATAAAGAAAGTTTCACATTTCTTTAATGCTGTGTTTAGATTTTGGAAAGCATCTCACAATTCCCACGTCTTTGGGTCTTGTATCAAATTTCCCGTTGTCTGTTATAACAATGTTTTATATTTTCCAACTGGGGAAAGGAAACTGCAGAAGCTCCTAGCGAAAGTAGCGAAGGAAAGGGAGAAGCAAGCACTAAGTATAAATTACAAGGAGACAAAATGCAAATAACAAAATAAAACAAGAACAAACTTTAAGTATCTGCGAAGTTTTCTAACAGAGGTCGGAAAGTGTGACACTGAAATCCGACGACGCATTGGTATGATCAGAGATGCATTTCAAAATCTAACCAGAGTATTAAGATTGGTTTGATTTATTTTGTTTAACGGCATATCAACCTCAATGGGTTATTTAATGCTGACAACATTTTTAGGATAGATTCTTATGAATAGAATATGTATTCTTTGGTTTAGATTAGTTTGGTTTATTTTGTTTTACGGCATATCAACCTCAATGGGTTATTTAATGCTGACAAAAAAAAATTCCTGCTGGTAATATTTTGTTTTGTCAAAAAATCTGTTTCTGGTAATATTTTTCCTTCAAAATTGTATTGCTGGTAATAATTCTTTTCAAAAAGGTATTGCTGGTAATAGTTAACTATTTGCCCATAGCTGGGACCCTAACAGGTGTTACCACCCTGGGTCAGGGTGGACCTGGGAACACCAGCAAATAAGAGGTGGTTCCACGCTCCTCTAAACCTCCGGAGCAGAGGCCTTGCTGCTGGATGTAGTTTAACGTCTTACCCAGCACGCGGATATAGTTTAACGTCTTACCCAGGACGTCAGAATATTAAGAGACAGAAAAATCCGTTAGAAACAAAGAAAAGAGTACTGAACTGTTAGGTGATATCTGTCCATCTCTATGACGGCGAGTACTGAACAATCTCCTCAGAGATGAAGAACAGCCTTGAAGAAACAGAAATCTGGTTCTACAGAAGGATTCTGAGTATACCATCGACCGAAGATGTCAGCAGCGGCGAGGTTTTGTAGAAAATGAAAACGCTGAAACTTATACAGGCAGTTAAAATTTCTGGGGCACGTGATGAGGAAGGACGGCTTAGAAAATCTGATCCTCACAGGACACACATAAGGAAAGAAGGACAGACGAAAGAAGCGTGTAACATACTTGATGGGCATAAGAAAATGGAAAGTAGAACTGGGTTTGGGAAATAACAAAAAGACAAAATTAACTAAGTGCTACAAGGGACAAGAATATGTAGAAGACCATGATCGCCTACGTCCTGATGGGATACGACACTTCACACATTCGCATACTTGCTTTATTTTGATGTAGCCAAATTTTAGCTTGCATTTTCAGCTATTTTTATACATTCAGTTTCCTTTAATTGATCATTAGAATTTTCTTCTACTTTTCATTTATTACGTTTTCAAAGAGTTCCTATAGTTTTCTTTCCATGCTTGTGTGGTCATATAGGTTAAATAAATTCGGTGCGAATTTGCATTCTTTACTTAGAACATTTTTCCATTTGTGTGTATTACTCAATTGAATTTACTACAAGCGGTTTGTTCCCAGGAAATATTTCTGATTATTTAAAAAAAAAAAAAAAGAAGTTTTTCTCGCTAAATTTACTTATATAGTGTGCGATGCATAAATTGTCGTCTAAAAGACACAAAAATGAAAATAACACTGACATCTCATTTGAACAGATATATTTACCAAAACTACACAAAAATATCTTTAAATACTAAATACTACATTTATTCAATACAATCGCCATTGTCTTCAACCACGGCCTCCAAACTACTTCGAATCTCCCACATCTCTTCAGGACGGTCTCCTTGTTTAAGATGGTGAATGCTGCCATTATCCTTCCTTTCAGTTCATCTTTGTTTTACAAGGAGTTTCTTGGTCTCTCGCTCAAATGTACCCCCACATTTAATAATAAAGGGGTTGCAATCTGGGTAGTTAGGCTGCCAGATGTAAGGGGTGATGTGGCAGAAGTTGTCTGACACCATAATTTGGTACTCCCACTCATGTAGCATGGTGCAGACTTCTGTTTCCAGTCATATGGTATTATTACCTCTGTAAAGCACTTGACGTAGGTCTTCATGTTTAACCTGAGGTTCTTGCCGACAAATTCGGGAGTTCTTTTCTTATCAGAAGGATCAGAGTGAGATTTTCGAGCTGCCGGACATTCGTAATCACCATTTGACTTATACAACTCTTTTCGAATCCTCTGCACTGTCCTCAAATTTACACACAAACACACGGCAATGTTCGTATCGAAGCTTCGGGCGGAAATGCCAATCATTAAATCGTGCCATTTACAAATTTCTGGCCCAGTGAATTGCGTCATTTGTTGCTCTTTGTCTAATAGACGGTGCTCAACTGACCCTACTATACTGTACAGTCGACAAAATGAAAAACAGGCAACACGCATGCGCGAAATTAAAAATATATAGCGATAATTTACCCATCGCATCCTGTATTTAAATCATTGTGTTACATCATATTGAATAAAAGAATGTTAGACGTCGATCTGCATTTTTATTCTTCACTCATCAATTTTGGATCAGAAAATTTCTCATTTTTTAATCTAATAATATTTTTCAAAGAAGCCACTCTCCGTGCACTATGTCTTCGTTTATTTTGTGGAATAATTTATTCATTAGAATTCAGTTGACAGTTTAGTTCTTCATCTTGTTTTCCTCTTTTGTGCCGCGTCTCCCTTTGTGGTGTAGGCGATTATGACTCTGCACATTTCCCTCTCCATCTTAATAAATTTTGTCTTGTTAATTTTCCTGAACCTTCTTCCACGATCTGTTGACTCAAGCTCGCTTCGTAGATTATGAGTTGTTTTCTTCCATCCCTCTTGCCTTCAATCTATCTTATGAGTATCAAATTTTCTAAGACATCTTTCCAGATTATGTTCTCTGTCAATTGTCTCTTCTTAAGTATGAGTTTCCTTTTTGTTTCCATTTTCTCTAGAACTTCGTCGTTGCTCACATATTCTGTGGCTTCAAGTTTCTTCTTCATCTCTGAGGAGATTGTCCATCATTTCCTGCCATACAAAAGGACAGATAACACGTCATATTTCAATAATTTTTCAATGATTCTAACGAAATATTTCTGTTTCTTAATATTCTGCTTAACTTTTGTCTATCCGAATGGACCTTCGGATTTCTGTGTCGCATATTCGGTCCTTTGTTAAAAACAATTCCAAGATATTTAAATGATTATACTTGTTTGATTTTGTTATCCCCGATTTGTAATTTGTATTTTTTCTTTCCACTTTTCTTGTAGTTTTATTTCCGTGTCTGCTATCAACACTGTTTCATCTGTATATATTAGGTTATTGATATTGTGGTAGCAAATAATGAATTTTTAAGACTTTCAGAATCGACTCACTGTATAGGTTGAATAAGTTCGGTAAAATGACACATCCCTGTCTTACAACACTTTCTATTTTAATATATCAGATAAACTCATTTTGTAGATGATTCTACAGTGTAGATTTTTTATTATTCTAATACCCTTCCCAAATGCACCAAGGGTACTAAGCAGTCCCCACAGTTAAGTGACTTATTAAGTTGATTTTCCAATGGAACTCACATTCATTCGCATTTCGCTTATTAGGCAACACTTTGAAAATCGGTATGCCGCCAATGTCGTTTATTGCATTTATTATTCCCGCACTCCTGTCAATTTCGAAATCCTCTAAGCCTGATATCATCTATGTTACATTCTCTCTCATCCTGATGCATTGTTCCTGGCAATTTATGACCAGTGCCGGTCTTAATCCAGGCATTAATATTGCAGGCCGTTCCATAGTTTGCAGATTTCCGTTTTTTTCATCATCCTAAAACAACACTTAAATGTATTTGTGACTGATTTCGAGTATTATTCCTTTCTCTGTTATAAGTGATCCTTCTTTCGAAAAGCACGTCTAAGGTTCAGTTATTTATTTTATTCCTTTAAGCATGATTGCTCTTCCTAACTTGCTCTACCTTTTAACACATCTGGATGAATGGGTGACAGAGAAAAGACAAAGACTGATGGTCAGAGTCAATTTTACTTAAAAACAAGGAAGCTGAAAAGAGCCATATTCCCAAGAGTCTGAAACTATACGACATACAAAAGAAGTGTAGGAAGACGAAATAATTGTTTGTAGTGTTATCTGAAAATTTAGCATATAAAATGTAATTTTGTTTCTGTATTTACTTCTTTATCTCAGTCATTGATGGTCATTTTTATTGAACATAGGCTCCGTCCTAGGGGAGGAATGTTCATTACCTTGCCATGTTGGACCAATATGTGTTGGTAGGCACGAAAATAACACCTCAGTCGATCATATCACATTTTTGATTCATGATTTCCCAAGGCTGTTTGCATGTAACGAACCCGACGGATATTTGAGCTCGGCTCTCCAATTTCCCATTACGAGCCCTTAGCCATTGCGCATTACATCCAAACTGACACTACCAGGTATTCCCAAGTGGTCACCCATATAGATACTGGCCAGGATCGACGTTGATTAAATGCGGTGATCGGATAAGAATAAGTGTTCTAATGTGATATGGACGTAAGCATTTCTCTATTAGACGATAATAAATGAAATTATGTAGCTTTTATCTCGCTTTATTTCCTCACTCTCTTCCCACTAAAATTATCTTTTTTTTTCTTATTCATTATTCACCCAAAGTGATTAAGTTTAACTTCTAAGACTTCTCAAAATCTACTCGTCTCCACTTATTTAACTTTCGCTCCCATAATTTTTCGCCTTTCAAGTCATGTTTTTAAACAGCTTCCTCAAATTTAGACTTCTATAAGTCCCAAACCCATTGAGAAATATCTAAACTGTCACCTCAATAAAACCGCTTTCTAATATCAGGGGTTAAAAACGGCTTTGAGCGAAGACCATTCTTCTTCATATCTTGTGGACTGGCGCTACATAATCACCAAGAAGATTACTCAATAAAAGAAAATCATTTGATGACTTTCAACAGAAGCAACATTTGAAATGGATAGCGCATGTAAGTCGATATAAAGTAATGACATAATCACAATGTTGATATTCCGCACAACGTTAACCATAAAGTTAGAAAAGAAACTCCCATCAATATTGGAAAGAGCGATAACAGTTACTAGACAGTTACTTAATACATTTGAAAAGAAAGTATCACGTAATATTTAATCAATGAATGCTGAACATTTCCTTATAAAGAAACAATTATTATTGCTATTAAGATTAAAATTATTGATTTTTCAGTTTTTTCTCGATTTCTTCGATTTCTCCTCCTTCTCTTTATGGGTTTATTATTTCTGTCTTCTTCCTTTTTTGATCCATGATTTTCTTTTCTACTTTCATTTTCTGTACAAAACAAAATTACTTAAATTTTTCTTTTGTTATTAATTTATTCGACATTTGATTTTTTTTCTTTTTCTTCTCTTTGTACCACTGTATAAAACTTGAAATTGTTTTGCATTTGTTTTCTCTAATATTTTATATTCTACGACTTTGAATATTTATCTTTCTTTTCCTTACTTTCTAGATGTCTACTTAGGTAAGTTTTGATTTCCCTCTTCTTTAGTTTCTCACTAAACACGTCATCTAATTTCTCTTCCTTAATCTATTCTATAGTTTCTCTTTGTTTCTCTCTAACTATTCTACTCTCGTACAATTTCTTTCACATTCTTGCAATTCATTTCTCTCTCTTTATTTTCTCTCTCTCTCTCTCCCTCTCTTCCCTCAAACAGTTAATCTTTCTCTTTTCTAATTGCTCATTTTTTTCTCTCTCGTATTATTTACTTTTCTCTTTTCTCGAAATATTAAGCCTTCCTCCTCACGTTTATCACATTCACCCCCACACATGATTATTAGTTCCACAACTCGTATATACCGTTTATTCCTCGCTCAAAATGATTTTCTTGATCTTCTCTATTTTCAAACTCTTTAATTTTCGAGACTATTCAACTTTTTCAAAAATATTATTTACTTTTTCTTCTCACATCTCTCACATTAAAGATCGGCAAAATGTTCATCTTTCTCTAGTTTATTATCTCATTCAATATTCAAACAACAAAACAATCATGTTCATGACCATTTACTTCTGAATTTGTTTAATATGCTTAATCTCATGCCTTACACATTTTCTCTCAAATTATATTTAAATGTTTCCTTCCTTCCTTCCTTCTTTCCTTCCTTCCTTCCTTCCTTCTTTCCTTCCTTCCTTTCTTCCTTCCTTCCTTCCTTCCTTTTTTCCTTCCTTCCTTCCTTCCTTCCTTCCTTTCTTCCTTCCTTCCTTCCTTCCTTCCTTCCTTCCTTCCTTCCTTCCTTCCTTCCTTCCTACCTTCCTTCCTTTCTTCCTTCCTTCCTTTCTTCTTTCCTACCTTCCTTCCTTTCTTCCTTCCTTTCTTCCTTCCTTCCTTCCTTTCTTCTTTCCTTCCTTCCTTTCTTCTTTCCTTCCTTCCTTCCTTCCTTCCTTCTTCACTCAACTTTCTCTCCAAATTTAGAAAATAATTTTCTCCTTTTTGTTATCAGTTTCTCAAGTTATCTAAATTACACTTTCTCGTTCACTACTCCTACAATTTATTCATATATATATATGTGTGTGTGTGTGTGTGTGTGTGTGTGTGTGTGTGTGTGTGTCTGTGTGTGTGTTTAAAATAGGATATAGAATCCTGACAAAGTTTTTTTTTTTTTTTAAATTTCTTAAATGGAAAATGTTTCATTAAAAGAAGATTTGATTACGCGTTTCGCCTTCCTAGGCTTCACCAGATCCAAAAGGAAAGCAAAAAATATGTGTCTTTGCGTGCATGCTCAAATAATGAATCCTTGTAATATTTCCCTAAGCTGGCATTTCTCCTTATTAGAGAAAAAAGAAAATAAGTGACTTTTAAAAACCGTCAATATGTATTCTGTATCTTTTCTATATAATTCTTAATTCATGTTAAAGGTTTATATATATATATATATATATATATATATATATATATATATATATATATATATATATATATATAAAGAGAAGAGAGGTGCCGCAAACGTTTTTTGGTTGTAATGGTTTTTTTTCGTTTTTTTATTTTGTAAATATTTTGCTTTATTTTCCATAAT
Source organism: Acanthosepion pharaonis (assembly GCA_903632075.3). Classification (NCBI taxonomy): domain Eukaryota; kingdom Metazoa; phylum Mollusca; class Cephalopoda; order Sepiida; family Sepiidae; genus Acanthosepion; species Acanthosepion pharaonis. Next base: position 611,938 of record CAHIKZ030001125.1, on the reverse strand, counting down.
TTTACTACACGAGTTTCTGGTCTCGTGACCGTCTTCAGGTAAAAGCGGAGGTTTCCACGTATTAGAAATAATTATTTTTTTCCTTATGTTTTTCAATGGTGAATATTCTCGATATGATACATTCTCTGTTTTTGTGTTAGTAATCCGAATGTCTTTCTTGAATTGGCAGTGAAGAGTTCTGCGCAACGGGTCATAAAACAATTAAGGTTGGTCGAAGAAAAATGATGAATTACTTATCGGCATTTTATCTTTTAATGTTTTAATGTCCCCTGTGTGTTCTTAGATCTGTTTCCATTTTCTTGTGTTTCTGTCAGCATGCGTGTATATATGCGTGCATAATATATTTTTAAAAAAATCCACATTAAAACTAAAAACGTTTGCAGCACCTCTCTTCTTTTCTTTTTAATATACACACTTTTCTCTTGTTGGAACCACAATAACCTGTTTCTTTTATATATATATATATATATATATATATATATATATATATATAGTTTTAAGGTTTGCTATATTTATGAGTTAAATATAAGGGCCAGAGCATATGTAAATGGCGTGATGATTGCGTTTAACTGAAAAGATGGACTGTCACCCCATGGTGTTGACTTCAGTGTCCAATTTTATATATCTGTGTATATATGTGTTTGTATATGTGTGTGTGTGTATGTGGGTGTGTGTTACTTTCTGACTATTTACTTTTTACTCTAATCCATCATGATACTGACTTTATATATCGAGCATTTGCATTCATATTTATCCTTCCTCGCTCTTTACTCCATCAATCTATTTACTACTACTTTCCTATTTTCAACTCTCTCACATATTTGCTGATTCTCTTTACTCTCAGCAACGATCTAGCTTCAATTCGAACACGATACCATTGAATTTCTTCTTCTTCTTCTTCTTCTTCTTCTTCTTCTTCTATTATTATTATTATTATTATTATCATCATCATCATTCGATTTCTGCTATGGACACACTACCTACCAAGTCTGCGGAAAGACCTAAGGCAGGTCGTGGTGTGTTGTTATGGCCACATTTCATGTTAATTTTTTTTTTTTTTTTTTTTTTTTTTCTCCGATGAAGTTGCTAGCGTTACATAGACAAAGTTCTCCTTAGTGTGTGTGCTGTACTTAATAAGACAATTTTCTGTATGTCTCTTAAGCTGGGGTTTCCAGGGATTCTTTCAATGTGTTGTTTTGTTCCATTATTATTATTATTATTATCATTATTATTATTATTATTATTATTATTATTATTATTATTATTTACGAAACACTAAATTTAATTAAATCATTTTACGCAGTCTCATTTTTGCCCACTTCCGTATTTGAACACCTCAACACTAATCAGATTGATAACAGGTCGTCAAATCATGCTAGTGTGCCTCTCATGTTAATCAAGTGGCATTTCTTTTGAAAGAAAAAAGCTTACTTCACTTTACTGACACGCAACTGCACAAACATGTGTGATTGACTCTTTTATCAACAAAACAATTCTCCATACACTTTATTCGTTGTTACATCCATTAATCGATTTCTTAAAACATAATATAACTAAATCCGTTTTAAAATTAAGAAAATGATGGTATTTTTTTTATTTCGCAATGGATAACTTATTTAATTGATATTTTCTATTGCGAAAATACTGGGTTGATTATTTGATAAAAATATAATTTAATCCATTAAATATGACTGAGTGTTATTCATAATCATGAAAATTCTTTCAACTCATGCTTTTCATGTTTGCCTTTTTTCTATGACATCAAAGTGAGGCAGAAAGAGGCTAAATGTACGTGTAATAAACAGTGGCGTCCACTTTTGGAATCTATTTAAAACTCTATTTTAAAAGTTCAACTACAATAAAAGCTTTCAGGAAATGGTCTTAAACATGTTACGTGTAATAAACAGTGGCGTCCACTTTTGGAATCTATTTAAAACTCTATTTTACAAATTCAACCGCAATAAAAACTTTCAGAAAATGGTCTTTAAAATGTCTTCATCCGTATTTGAAATTTGATTAAAAACAACAAAACATAACAGAAAGAAAAAACTATTAGGAAAATTGTAGCAACAAATTTAAAGAAAAATTGTCCTATATATTTGCAGATATTTACTCACAGGTATGATAATTAAAATGTCAATAAATATCCATGATTATTCCGCATGAATTTTCCGAATTTGTCACGTTATAAATTTGAAGAATTTCTCAAACAACTATTTTCACAGTACAATCTCAGAGAATCATGTTTTCAACTATTGACAAAGGAGTTCATAGATTTAGATTTGTAGAATATTAAAACCTTTATCTTGATATTTGTTCCTTGGACGCACGTAAAATCCAGGAGGGAATGTATAGCATCAACTCAGCAGGATCGGAGATTGAAGGACTGCCTACGTTAGATGGTTTTAACGAAACAGACTGCAGGTCAGCTCAACCAAAATCTTATCATGAAATTTTCTCAACAGAAAATGCTTCAGCATTCATGTGAATCAGGATTTCAAGCACGTTCCTCTTTTGCCCAAAAAATAATCAGCAAAAGGAACCAAAAATTCTCGACAAGCATTTTCAGACAAGCAAATTCTTCGGACCAATGAATTTGAATTTGAGTGACCCTGACGACATGCAGAGTGTCAAACTTCGTATCCGTGAGAAATCGCTTCCATAGTGGCCCACACATCTTGATTCGTAGAAATGCTGGTGAGTCGAAGAATATTAATGAACATGGCCCTTCTCTAAGAAAATTTCTTGTCCCTGTACTCAGCTTTATGAAAGATAATGCCACTTTTCATACTACAAATAATGGTAAAATAGGTTTTGAAAAATTCGCGGTTATGACATGATCCGCTAAAAGTCGATATCTCAATAAAATTGTGAAATTATAGAATATTATCTGTGATAGTGTAAGGGCAGAGAAACAGAGAAAAATGACGGAATATGAAACAGGAACTACACGAAAAACCACGGGCCAAAATCACAGCTAAAAATAAATAACAAACAAGTGAACTTCTTTGATCAAAGAAGTGAAATAGAAATGAAAAGCCAAACATCTGTCAATTTTATTCACGTATTCGTCATTATTTTTACTGTTTTGTTCCCTGACGCTGAATAATAGACATTTCTTAATGATTTTATTGCGACTTTTATAACAGTCAAATCTTTTCTAACCATCCGCTATTTAATATTGGGCAAATCCAAAATGCCTGCCTCTCTAGTTTTATCATTTATGATAATTATTGAATATGAATTATTTCCATTTCGGATTGAGTAAGTGAAATCTTGAAAAATGAAACTAGGGATAAAGTGAGATCATCAATAACCTGATTTATGAATGTTGTTGAGATAATTGAATATTGTCATTGTTGCTATGTTTAGTGTTCTATACAAGTCACGTAATCAAAATGTGATTTTCAAATAGCTAGGCCATTCCATCACGGAACACTGGGGCGTGGACATTTTTGCTCCATCCTTAATATCCCTAATTGGCCTAACAGAAGAATAGAATAATTCTATTCTTCTAATAGAAATTTTAATGGATTATTTAATATTTATAATAAAAAAGAAGTTATTTTTATATATGCAGATCAACAATAAATGAATCTCTCAAATTATACGTATATAAAGTTATTCAAAAAAAGATGTAGATGATTTGTAATTGTCGGATTTGTGAATCTTCTGTAACATTTTGGGTGCTGAATAAAGTAGTTTACTTCATGGTAAATATACGATAAAACTGAAACTCTTATTTTTCAAATCAAGTAAACAATTTCGCTAAAGTAAAAAGTAGAAACTCAAACAGAAAAAAATCATTAAAACAAATCATTGAAAAGTGGGGAACTCTTAAAAAAATTAATCTTTTTTCATTGAAAAGATGTTTGCTCACTCCAAATAACCTTGGTAAAGTTTCGCTTTCTTGAACAATGGTATTTTCCTTGCATGACTACCAAACTAAGCAAATTGAATTTGAAACTAATAGGTGATTCTTATATTAAGGATTGACGCAACAAAATATTTCACTCTTTACTATTTGATCTTGTGCCATGATTGCCGTAATCAATAAATAAAAAGCTGATTTTGTAATTGCTTCAAAATGTATTAGAAGTAAATATTTATTTATTAATGTCACGCCTTATGAAAATAAAACAACCTCAAGATAAAAAAATTATTATTTCATCATGTAAATGAACATATTTTAAAGAGTTATACAACTTATATTCTTTTGCGAAATTCTAGGACATTTTAACTTAGGAAAAATAAAATAGCCTAAAACTGATAATTTTACAATACTCGAATCAGTTTCTCACCAGAAAAGAGGGGAACTAAAAATGTAAAATTCATGAAGAAAACACATAGACGGCTTCCTGCAAACCTTCTCTTTTATAAATACCCACATTCTGGAATCAGTTCTCTATTTGTATACAGTAACTTTACATTCAGATTCAATTTAATCAAGACTAGACAAGCGCCCTTATTCTTTTCACTGGCTTCTGATATGACTAAACTCAATTAAAATGCTCCCTCAGCTACGTAAATGTTGAAAGAAGTTTCATTTCTAATTTACAGTATTGCACTGCTTTTCTGTTTAGCTGAATGAAGAAATCTATATGGACAGCACTTGACCATTTGTCGATCTGGTGAGGTCAGGAAAAGTCATTGTTATTGGATGGAAGACAGGATTTGCTTTTCAAGTAAACAGAAACCATTTTTGTACAGTATCAATTTGTCATATATATGCTCATAACGATTATGTGTTCACGATTTTTAAGGAGAGTTTTCTTTTTTACCATTCCACATTTTAAGCGTTGCTAATCAAAATAATAAATAGCGCATAAATATTAAAATAATGTGTAACTCTTTGATAGAAAAAAATCTATAGTTCAGACAGAGTTTGTTTTGGTTGATTAGAATCCACTTCATTTGCATAATTACCAAATTATGTTCATTTCTATCCAGACATATATGTTTTATACACATTCTAAACTGATTTTACATAGTGTTCAAAACATCTCCTGTAATTGTTAATACTCACCTTTTCAGAGACATATACGAACGTTCCTTGTTCTTAAAACAATTCAGTTAAATCTGTTTATTCCTTATTCCAACTAGAATGAACTCTTACGATTCTTTATTATATATACTTTTCAAAACATTTGATTTCATCTGATCCCACTGATTATTACTTTTCTATTTTCTTTATCTCCGATATTTAATGGTGGCTGGCTACAGATAATAAGTTCAACACAAGATTAGAACTCTTTCTTGTGAAATACATAAGACAAAAAAAAAAACATGAGAAAAGAATTTCGAGAAAAAATTTACGTGAAATTGGATAAAAATAATAAAAAAAAAAACATTGGGATAATAACTCAATGTTCTTATTTCAATTCCCAGCAGAAAAAAATTCTTTCTGTAAATGTTTCAACTGCTGTTCTCTCAAAGAAAATTCTTCTTACGTGTCAAGAATCGTATCTGACTAAAAATAGAAAGTGATATTCCAAAAAAACAAAAAAAAACATAACCTCACTGTCAGTAACAGAATCAAGAGCGTGACCCACGTAACAGAAAAACAAATCATTTCAATACTGCGAAAGATGATCCCCTGGAGCCTCGAGACAAAGAAAAGAAAACATTGATTTTGGCTTGCAAATCTTATAAAACAACGCCACATCGGCACGCATGTATTTTGAAAGGTTACATAGTTCTCGCTAAAATATCGAAAGCTATCGGAGTTCAGCTGTTACAGTCAGCGATTGATCCTTTATAAATATCATCATCATTCTGAATTTTAGGACAAGCAAGATTAACACCAACGGAAATCATAGCTATCTGATGAGTAAAATCAAAATTTAGAACTTAAATAATGTTTATACTTATGTAGAATATCATTTAAAATCAAATCAAAATAATGAATATATCATATGAAATGGTCTGAAAATTATTCTAATACATTTATTTTTTATACGTTATTTGTATGGATACAAATATTTAAGTAATTTCTCGGACATTCAGGAAGGTAAATGTGGTTAATACTGTTTATTATGAACAAAGCATTTCTTTAAATATGTGTATCTATAAAAATATCGTATAAACAATAAACAACTATATCTATCTATCTATCTATCTATCTATCTATCTATCTATATATATATATATATATATATATATAGATAGATAGATAGATAGATAGATAGATATAGCCGGCTTTCCCTGACGATCCGTTTAGGTGAAACCTGGGTAGGTTTGTCTGGCTCACTAGGTTTATCTAGGTCTGCTCTACGCTTGTATTGAGCTCTTTTGTTAGTTAGTTGTTACTCGTGTCGGTTTTTTTTTTCTTTGGGCTTCAAACCTGCACCTGTGCGATTTTTTCGACAAACTTTCATGTTTCCAGCTCTTTCTTTTTTTAACATTTTTTTCCCTCGAGATTGATTTGATTATTGGCACATCAAAAATTCGAGGGTTTTTCGAAACGAGTATAGTTATCTATATTTGTGTGCGTATATATATATATATATATATATATATATATATATATATATAATTATTTTTTATAAAAAAATTATAACATAAGTATGTTATAAAATCACTACAAAAGCCATTTACTTGGATATATATATATACATTATTTACATTAGTAGGACGATTGTCCTCATCTTTGTCGCCATATTTATTACAAAGTTTCGGCCGTTGTACGCTCCGGCCTTCTTCAGGTGGTTAGAATGTTGAACTTACACACACATATATATATATATATATATATATATATATATGATGGTCACAGCCGTCGATTTTGACGTATGAGTATCCGGCAGCCTCATTGAGTTTTAATATTTGTGTCGTATGTGACACTCCAGTCCCTCCTAGTGACCTGCATACATATCCACATATTGCGCAGCAGTGAGGATCTCGAGACATAGCAACAGGAATATTTGCTGACGCTTTTAGCCGTTGTCTTTCGTCTCTTAACCGGTCAATACGATTGATTTAGCACATTGTTACACAAGGATTTACGAACTGTTTTTGTACCTATTTCATTTACTCGTTCCTCATATTGTCATTACGAACAGCTTTTATAAACCTTATCATCGGATTGAAAGTTAATGCCTCGTGTTACTGCCGAAATGAGAACAAACGACATTGGGAAAACGTGATCTTTTCTATGAAGAAATTTATTTTGTTGTTTCCTTTTATGAGTCGCGTTAACATGCTTCGACTTCTTGCGATTAAATTTAGAAGGCATTACGCTGACATATAATACGGAAGACCTTCATCACTAAAATTCATTCTCGCTACACAAGCGTTTACATTTTCAGCTGATGGAAATAAGTTTAAGGAAATAAATGCGGAAAAATATGTCAGTAAATTCTAATGTGACTGTTTGCAAAGTAAATAACGTTTACTGAAAATAAATGGAAAAATGTTGGACTAAAACAATTATAATGAGGTTAACAATTGATGCTCATATAAATGTTTGTAAATTTGCTACGAATATAAGGAATATATAGTTCAATAATTCTTTAGCTTATTTAATTACACTCTCCCGAATCTGCCGCTTTACAAGAAAAAAATTATTTCAATTAATTTTGCCGACCGGAAAGAATTTCAGTGTTCTTTTTTTTGTTTGTTTTTTTTTTTTTCTTATATTTTCGAATTCTGAAATCATCTGGTTTAATGATGAAAACAGAAGTCCCCATCTTGATGATGCATTACATTGACCCATTAATAAAATGGATCATTTTTAGTATTATATATTTCTTGCTTGTCAATTTTGCATGAAACAGATTCTTATATTCATTATTTTATTTTCTTATTTTATAGTAAAATAATTGCCATTATGTATAGCTCCATTAAATACACAATCTATGCTAATAACATTTCTATTTATTATACTGTGTGACAGTATATTTTCTCTAGGTATTTTTATAATTAAACTAATTTTCAAATGAGTAATTTTCGTAATGGAAGTAATTATCGCGAGATGTTTTGCATAAGACTTTATTTACCGATTTTCAACGATCGAGGAATGCTTGAGACAAGGCCAAAGGCGTTAGGGGTTTTTGAGGGAATTTCAATAGGTTATTTGTACCGACTCAACATAAAGAGGTTCTGCTGAAATTCAATATCTATTTATCGATTTCTGTAGATGTTTTTGTGCTGATAACTATTCCCTCGTATTTCCCATTAACTAGAATATATTCATCAAAAATTTAAAAAAAAATATCGATCTGTTTATGTTGTTTTCCTTGATATCGATGAGAAATACAGAAGATACAGTCTTTTAATGCTCCAAGACATTCGTCGTTACGATAAGAGGATATACATCCGGTGAATCTCCAGAGTAGGATTAGTGAAAGGACAGTTTTCAGGTAATTACGTTTGTGTACTTCAGCTTCCATTTCAACCTAAATTTATTTCATTAATTCACGCCATTCTATTGATATTGTTGATTTGGCTTTCATCACCTTAACGTCACACTTTCGCTAGTAGTCATATTTCATGGAAGATCATATAGCCCCAATATTTTATTTTGTTTGGCATGATCGTTAACTATCCACAACCTCACCTGAAGTTAATTTATTACTGATCCCTTCACCGCACTCTTTTACTGATTTGGCAAGATATGTAGCGTTGAATATCTTTTGACATGTTCTTAATGGATTATGATGATGGCAGCGAGCCACTCTTTCCCTAGATCATTACAACTGTCAGTTCCATTTCGCACGTTATGTTTTTTTAAGAGTCGAATTATGTATTTTAAAACTTTGCGAAAAACTACTGCATGATAACTATTATAAAATATGTTTCCTGAAAATTATGTGTTGTAACCTGGAACTAAGGAAACGGAAGCACAGTTTCAGCCATTATTCAAACACGGAAGTACCGTGTCGGCCACATTGCTATATGTGAATAAAAAAAGTAGGAATATCACTTCTGCCGGCAAAAAAGTAGCCAGACTAAACTGTGTTGTTATTACGGACCCCCTTACAAAGTTGAGACACCAAGTAATTGTAAATTATTGACAGTTTTCTTCAATAAGTAATTGGGCAATAAATTATTGCAACATTATGAGATTTTTTTATTAGAGTTTCAACGGTAAACTAAGCCATCGAACAACTCATGATTATCGGCAACAGTTTTTCTCGTGTGACAGTTTTCAAGAGGCTAAATATTGTTACATTTTTTCATTTTGTCGTCTCTTTGAAATTGCAATTGCTTATGTTGTGCTGATAGAAAATACATTGATTTATGATATTACTAGAGTTTATGTTCGTAAAAATATCAATATATTAATGATAATGTGATATTTAATGCTATATCGAAAGAACTGTCATCAAAATAATTACAAAAGAAATTAATAAATGATAACCAAATATTTATCAAGATAAATATAAGATTACAAATTATAAGAAAAAATGACGTGTTGCATATTCGCGGAAAAAACACAAATTCTCACCATATTAACACACAACAAATTTTCTCTCACCTTTCATTCTGCTAGTGTAAAATAAGGTAAATGATTTGTAAGACGTAACAAATAGACAATTCAAGAAATATATATATATATATATATATATATATATATATATATATATATATATATATATATATATCATACTTTTAGTACTAATTATGATACTATGTCCAATCACATCAGTTTTCCGATTCATCTTTCAGATACATCCATTAAAAACTGTTAGACAGTTGTACGATCAGTTAGTCAATACATTAATGAGTGCAATCTACAGTGAGGAGACGACGAATATATATGAGCTATATACTGATGCCTTTAATATTCTTTGAAAGTAAATCATCGCTTAAATACCTTAAGTATTTAAGAGAAAATTGAAATCTTTGTCGCATCATCGTCGGTAATATCACTAAGAGAAATTCGGAAGATAAGACCAGGACACGAAAGATTCTTGAAACATGTCACGAAAAAGAGATCTGAGAAAAATAGATTTACCACCGAAAAAATGGATTGACCAGAAAAAATATATTTCATGGAGTTAATGATATAAATGAGAGGAAAAAATGTAGAATGATAAGAATATTGGCTACAGATATGAATGAAATTCTTATATGAACACCAGAAATAGAAACGTATAAGTTGAGCGACGATATATATAAAAAGTGATACTAAACAATTTCATTTGAAAAGGAATCTCAAGGGAGCAGATTTATTTACCTTAAAACAATGTCTTCATTTATACTGATCTATATTAGATGGATTTGATAGTAGCCGTAGAGTTAGAGATATTTATAGAAATATATAACAAGCACGACTGAGAAGACAATAACGATTAGGTTCAGCAGGTCTTTGTGTTGATATTGTAGACTGGAAAATTATGTTTTTTCTCACCGTTAATGAGGGAATCAAGATAAATTCAGAGAAAAACTTAAATTATTTGACTAAAAGAGTTCTTCGCAAACGTTCTCTTGCTGGTCCATTTCATTCCTAGGATATATACCTATCACGCCAACCACACACATTTCTGCTGTAATACGCATTTCACAAAAAAATTAAACAAATAAAACAATTTATTTATATATAACAACATGAAAAGATAAATCTACTTATTTAGTGGCTTGGGTGTACTTGGTGCAATGATACCAACTTCTCAATATCAGACTGGAAGGCATCAAGATGAAGACATAGATCGTCAGATTCAGTCATTTTCAGTCGGTTTCTTGGGTTAATGCACTGTAAACTCATATCTACTATATATGTTGTGTTGGGAAGACAATAATGTATATATTGACTTTGTTGTAGAGTGCAACAGGAAAGAAGTTAAAAATGATATTTAACAAAAAAACTTGATATTATTTTTTAAGTTTTGTCCTCATCTGATTACATTGGACATTTAAGTTTTCAAATAATTTAGGACAATTTTCCACCGCTGAATCCGAAAATGACATCTGTTTCTTTCGATCAGGTCATACTCTTGTGCTAAGTTGAGTTTTTTTAAAAATCCGGTTCTCTGACTAAATCGATTACATTATCAATTGAATTTTGTTAATATTTCTCATACGAAATAAGGTCTTAAAAGATAAAATGTTTTCTCACACAATGTCAGACTTTTAATTGTGTTGTCTATATGTTGTAAAAATGAACTCTCCGGGAGATTATCGTTTGAAAGTACATATGGTCAGGCCACTTTCCTTATTCATATATCACATTTGAAACAAGCAGACGATATTATTATTTAAATGTTACAAACATTGGTTACAGTAAATTGAATAGTATACATCGATAAATGTAAGTAAATGTAAATTGCATGTTACATTATCACTGTTCAAAATTCTTGGCTTGAAATTCCGTCTATTCGAACCCTTAGAAGGATTAGCGACAGGAGTATCTCTTTTCAAAGTTCAGCAGTAATCGGTCATAATGACTGTATCCCAACATCCCTGATACATGGTTTCAATCTCTTTCATGTCCTAATGGATTCCCACCCATTCTTCATCCCTCATTGATCCCAGATTCTCAAAAAAACGATTCATATGTGAGAATAAATAATACATTTTGATGTTTATGTTGCATCCATATTTTCTGAATGCAGTTTCGCGTAGTTTCTGGACTTGCTTTTACTAAGAAAGTTCTTCACAAACAGAACAAAAGCTTGCCCTAATTCCAGTTTCACTTTGTACGTTTAACTTCCAAACTCTGGATTTCTACTGCGCCGATGGATTTAGGGACCATCAAAGATGCCAGCTTTCAATTTCTCCATAGTCAGTCCTGGAAAACCCTGACAAGTTAGCGAAGTACCCCATCCCTATCCACAGCTTTGGTGTCCTGCTTTATCAAGCCAAGTTTGATATACAGCGGTAGGAAAAGTATACTTGTTTTGTCCATCAGAGGCTTATTGATGACGTTTGTTGCTCTGCAAGGCATCTGTTCCCCGCGAACAGGCCAGTCCTTTATCGTGTAATGCTAAGCAGTTTCTCTACTATTACACATGCACAGAATGTATGGTACCTGGTGGACTCGGACTGTTATCCCAACAAAAAGTCTACCAACTTCAGGTCAATGCAAATAAGCCAGTCATGCTGATCATAAAGAATTTTCTGCTGTACATACTTCATTGCTTGATATCTCCCCTTCATTGTAGTCGTGTGAGTGAGGAATATAGAGACAATCTGGTTTCAGTAATTGATTTCTTCTGTCAATGAAAAGTTTCAAATCTTTGGTTTCATACAGTGGCACCCCAATTTTATACCGAAGATGTGCAATATCTGTACAGTACACTAAATCCTTCTCTTCAGAAAATAAACGAAGGTACTCTTGTTGTTTGATGCGGTACAAGGCGATGCAAACAGTGTCAGATAAGAGTTTTGTTTTTCTTCTTCAATCTGGATGGCAACAGTTAGACAAAGAATTCTTACAAGCTGAGATCGCGTCTTCGATCAGTTTGTTCTTTCTGGAAAAAAAGTACATGGAATATCATCGTCAAAAACTACTTCTTCTACAACACTACTACCACCACTACCACTACTACGAATACTATTACATTGTATTCTATGGATTCGTATTGTACTGTTTAAGCATTTATTGCGTGTTTTTGGTGTATAAATGTTTTGGAGGCATGTATTAATATTTATGAAATTATTGTGGGCTGAAAATACTTTAGAATATAATTAATAATTTAATAATTAACATAATAATTAGTTTTATTGTGTGAAATATGTCGCATATTTAGATGTTTTAGTAGACATGACAATATAAACTAAAAAGTAAAAAAAAACATGGCCATAATTCAAAAAGTTGAACTGATTAAGAAAATGTGAATTTTGGGATTCAGTACATCAAAATTGTCCTAAATCACCGAAAAACTCAGACAATAAATTTCCTATTGACCTGTGTTATCAATTAGGATTTTAACCCTGGCGTGCATCAATATTCTTATTTCCTCAATTTTGATAACTAGGAAATGATTGCTCACCGATTCTGTTATTTCAAGAAAGAAATACTTATAATCTCTCATATCTGTATACATGCAGCTAATTCAGGTCTGTTTAGGGTGAGGTAGGTAAACTGTCGCCATTTCATATTTTTAGTTTCGCGCATGCGTTTTTATTTTGTCGATTACACAGTATAGTAGGGTCAATTGGGCACCGTCTGTGAGAAAAAAAAGGTCAGCATGATGCAATTCACACAGCCAAGAATTTGGAAACGGCATGCTGTACTGCTCGGCATTCGGGCCGGAAGCCCCACTACGCACATTTCTGAATATTTGGGTGTCAATCTGAGGAGGGTGCAGAGAGAAATTGGATGAACTTAATGATGACCACGAAAGTACGACAGCTCGGAAAACTCACGCTGATCGTTATGATAAGAAAATCACTACCGAATGTGTTTGTGAGGTCCCCAGACTCAACTAAAATGCCTACATCAAATGACTTGAGGACGTAATGCTGCCCTGGGTCAATAGGGTGTCTGCTGCAAGTACCTATATCTGGCAACACGAACCTGCACCATGCCACACAAGCAGGAGGACTCAGTCACGTATGTCAGAGAATTTCTGCAACCATATCCTCCTTACATCTGGCCATCTAACTCCCCAGACTGCAAACTCTTGATGATTATGCGTTGGGCACAGATGAGCGAGAGACCAACAACATTCCTTCTACCACCAAATATGAACTTTGGGCAAGGATTATGGTAGTATTCACCAACTTAAATAAGGAGACCGTCCAGAAGAGATGCAAGAGATTTTAAAGACTGGACATCGTGGTTGAAGCCAATGTCGATTTTATTGAATAAATTTAATTCTTAGTATTTCAAGATATTTTTGTGTAATTTTGGTAGATATATCTGTTAAAATGAAATGTTAGTGTTATTTCCATTTTTGCGTCATTTAGACGACAATTTATCCATCGCACCCTCTACAACATACCTGAGCCACCTTGTCTGCCAAGACGTCAAATTCAGTGAGGTTTGGTAACTGCAAGAGTTCAGGACGGACAACATTACATTTGAAATAATTGTAAGTTGGAAAGAAGCTGGAAAAGAAACCGATTTAACCATGGCAATTTTAACATTTCATTGCAGTTTCAAATTCACTTCATGGAAATTTGTGAATATATTTGACAAATAAACGATGTATATACTTGATGTATCAACAGAATCAAAGACTAGGAAGATAACAAAAATGTCTTTCAATTGAATAAAAACATATTTTTATTTAAAACAAGTAGCCTCTTCTTTATATGTGATTACGTAATGTATACACCAAGACATTCTGTGATACTTGTCCACATCCATAAGTTCTCCTCTGTCATCGACAGCAGAAGTAAAATTAGACGAGTCAAGTGGCTAAAATCAACTGTAAACGTGAACCTTTGTACAGTTCAGATAATATCAACCTGTCCGTGTTTTAAAATATATGTTTAGTTATATTTTAAGTAAAATATGAACATTATTTGTTTCAAAATAAATTAAGTGATGTTAGCGAATTAACATTTCATAAAAGCGTATTTTATTTTTTTAATATTTATTTAATTAATAACCGTTGGTTTGGTCCCTGTAGATGTTCGCTGTTTGAATTGACTGGTGTGTACCACGTACTTTCTAGATAACGTCAGCAAGATACGAACAAAGGTTTTAACTTTTACTTTCGTATAAAATAGAACCATGCATTTTTGTATATATCTTATGCTAATTCTATTGTTTGTAAAGCAAACATGTTCCGTTAGTGAACATGACTTAGATTTTGTCTTATAAATTTAAAAAAAGAAAAGATATTGGTAGTACTACACTGATACCCTTACTTCACCCCGTATTCTTACCACACTCTACATATCTCTATAACCCCCAGGTCGTGTGGTACTGTCTACTTTGTTAATTCCCAAACTAGAAGATACCATGTAGCATTGTCCAAACCAATAGTTTTTAACTTAAATCGCATATAATTGCAAGAGGAAGCTTCTTCCCTTTCTGTAAAGATGACTGCCAAACTGGTTCATAAATGATGCGAATTAATGGAATGTCTCCCAGCCTGTCCACATATGAATCTAATTGACAACTTTTGGTCCATCATTGAAAAAGATGTTTATGAGAATGAAAATATTAAGCAAATATCTCTTTGGGAGGTAATAAAAAGTAATGTCTCAGACGAAAGGGCAGAAACCATTTTAAAAATCAATGAATGGACGATTGATGGAGTGCAAATTGACATATTAAGATAATAAAATATAATTTATTGGGGTAAATATGATATTGTGTTAATCTAATATACATTTCTGTGGCTTATATCTTTCTGACTTATGTCTAAAGAAAATACTGTTTTTTTTAAACGTTTACCCAATACAAAGCCCAAGTGCCACTCAAGGTAGACTGTTATTGAATGGAGTTGTTATATGGCCATAGGAGGATTAAGTTGAAAGTAATTCCAGATTATGAAGATTTGTACAAGCGACAGCTTTCGATTGCAGAGTTTGATGAAACATCCTCTTGAGACCCTCTTCCATTACATAGCGGCCGTTGTAAGGAAGCTGTCCGACTGAAACTTTTGTTCTTCACAAAGTAATTTTGAAGACAATGAGCATGGTTAGCCCTCTTGGATATGGCATGACGATTCTGAATTGGTGGAAATAGAGAAAAGAACTCGCCAGAACATTTTCTGTGGAAATAATGATAGAGAACTGAGAGGCTTGCGTCTATGGATATAGTATTGTAGGGGCGTAATTAATCGCCTACAACGCCGCATAAATGTTTTTGAATTCTGTCGAGGCTGGAAACATATACGTCTGTAATCTTTTTTTGGAACTGATCTGACTCTTGTAAAAACATAGTGTAGCAAGTGAAACTAGTACTTTCTAGAGCGAAATAAAAAGCCGATCATGATTCCAGCTTCCATAACAATGGGCCGTATATGTGTTTTATTTGAAGTCTGGGATGAACCTGCGTCTCAAAAGACGCTCCAAACAATGAGGCTCTTTAAACCTACCAAAAATCATCGTGACTAGTGTGAATTTAGGGTTAGTTTGGTGATGATAAAATGATTGATCAATTTTAAGTGTTGAATATTACGAACTATTTTTCCTCGAATGAGCTTAAACGCATGGTGTTGATTAGGCTGGAACTATCTTGATCTTTGTAGGTGTGCTAAAAAATCCAGATGACAGGAACCAAGCAGTCGATTTCTCATTTGATCCAGTTGTAACAGGACAATGTAAAATGTGAAGCATCTTTCAAATTAATCAACATTTGAATAGGATAATGTTAGCCGAAACGGATACGATGCATTGCTTTTATAGTGTCGATTTTAACAACGTTGTGGTTTTGTGTGTATTTTAAGATGAAGGTGGAGGTGCATGTTTAATGTATAAAAAAATATAGAAAAAGAATACAAAGAAAAACTTTAAGCTTCTGCAACGAGCGTTTATTCATTTTATGTTGAATGTATTGAAATAAAGTTAAAAGGTATGTTGAATATGTCCATTCCCTTTTGGTTCTGAAATAAACCATGAGAAGAAACGATGCTAATAAGTAAAACAGGGTAAAGGTCAAGTCAGGCTCGCGCTGAGTTGGGTAGAACAAGTTTGTCTGTTTTGTCTTGAAATAATTTAGGGAAGTGAATCTTCTTCTTCTCCACCAACTATGGGTAAATAGCAGGACAGACCAGAGACTTGGAAGGCAACTGTTCTACCGCAGAAAGAAATCTACTGCGACCTACTGCGTGAAAAATCTGCTTCGTCAGTCATGTATCGAATGATACATGATCGCCTAAGCCTGTATCCCGCATGGCACAACACTGACTGAAAGATACGAACGGGTACAGTTGATCGAATCCAAAGCAATTTCCCGCTGAGTTGGGAAGACCGAAAATCTACGTCATGGGTAGGGCTGCTAAAATACACCCTACGATGTCGTTGGCAAGTGGTAAAGTTTATCGTTATCAAACCGGGGAAACTAACCTTCCCCTGTTGTAATGCTTAGTTCACATCTTGAAACCAACAGGAGAAAGAGGAAGGTTCTGTCCTTACCGGAAGTTGGGTCATCAAATTGCGCTGGTGAGCAGAAACCCTTGCATGATGGGAAAATGAATTTTCTTTTTATTCGTTATTACCCTGATCAGTATAGGTGTCATACGTGACATTGGCATGTAGTGTTGATTTATATGACTATTTTACAGGAAGAATTAATAAATTCATTTCCAGGAGAGGAACAACGAAATATCACAGCAATCAGATTTGGTGAAATCCCAAATGAAATGACTTGTGTATAGAATTACAAAGAGAAATCATTTATCAGCAGGATACAATAAAACAAAACAATAGTTTTTTTGTTTTCTATTATCAATGGGAAGATCGTGAGATGCATTATAAACGTAAAACTAGATTTATTATTACGAATAAATATGAAGCAAGAGATAAGTTATTCTTTAGAATGTAAGAAACATCGAACCGAAAATAAAACGTCAAATTAAAAACAAAATAAAGCCGCTGAAAGAAGAAAATTAAAATACGACAAAAATTAAAGAATTAAAGCATTTAAGTAGGAATGAAAACATTTTAAAAAAGTAATAATAATCCTGTGAATATGTGTTAAGGAATACAAAAATAATTTTCTCCTAACGGAAACTTCTGATAACATTTCAATGGAAGCAAAGTCTAACTTAATATGAAATCACTGTCGAGGGTTTAATCCATTTTGTTATGAGTTGTACTTAGCTTTTGGTATGAGTTTACTGCACATGCAGCATCAACAAATAACACTTGGTGAAGATATAATCATCGGAATAGAAGTATAAATCAGTTTTGTATATGTGCGAATCGGATGGGGCTTAATCAGTTTAATTCATTTCATAATGGCTTGCGAAAGGAGATTATTGATATAACTTATGATCACCACAGTTTCATTTTATAAGTGTATTTTCAAGAATATTTGCTCGGGATTTTACAGTGACGACCGAGAATAGTTCAGTTGACAATATGGAAATAGACCGGATGACTAGTGGAACGAGAGTTGACAGCTCAGAAAGGTGGGGTTCGGGGTTAGCAGCTCCGTGAGCACGCTCTACGAGTACCCAAAAACCAGCTTCTATATATCCCATCATAGCATACCTCAAGGAGATCCCGGGAGTTGGGAGGATGAGATCTCCACTCGGATTGAATCGACGTTAAGGACCGGAAATATACAACGGATTACGAGTGAATGCTTATGCCGTAAGATATGTAAAAATCCTTCTGGTCTCAAAATAAACCAAGACTGGATGAAATGCCTGGACGGGGAGAAACAGAGGAAACATACAGGTCAACACCCTGGGAAAACGGAGGAGAAGTGAGGCCATGAGGCATCCCACAAAGCCCCGGATCTTCAAGTATCTGTCATTCATTCACCAGTTATGGCACTTCGGAAGGCGATGAAATGTTCGCCAGCTGACAACAAAGGGAATGCCAGGAGGTCAATAATAGCATCACAGATATATTGCAAGTGGCTGCAAGAGAAGATTTAGAAGTAAAAGTATTATATATATATATATATATATATATATATAGATATAGATATTTATTTAGAAAATTTATAACATAAACACGTTATAAAATCACTACAAAAATAGCCATTTTCTTTCAACAGTCCCGGTGTCTTATCAAGGGATGATGTTGAATGCAAAACAAATGGTTTTTATGTTATAAATTTTCTAAACAAATAATTATATCTGCTCTACTTTGTATTGAGTACTCTTTTAAGAATAGTAATTGTTGGTTATTGGAATTCATTCCGTATACACCTATTATACCTCACCACACACACACACACACACACACACACATATATATATATATATATATATATATATATATATATATATATTCAATTCCTGATACACACTGGGGAGAGGACTCTGCTGTCGGGATGCTAATCATTCAGATAGGTGGCAAATGCCTCATTTATTTTTTCCACTTTGATTTCACCTCGCCATTTTTTGCGGATACTTTTATACATACTACGAATACAATCATCTTTCTCTCTCTCTCTCTCTCTCTCTCTGTCGTTCTGTCTGTCTGTCTGTCTCTCTCTCTCTCTCTCTCTGTCGTTCTGTCTGTCTGTCTCTCTCTCTCTCTCTCTGTCGTTCTGTCTGTCTGTCTCTCTCTCTCTCTCTCTGTCGTTCTGTCTGTCTGTCTCTCTCTCTCTCTGTCGTTCTGTCTGTCTGTCTCTCTCTCTCTCTCTCTCTGTCTGTCTGTCTCTCTCTCTCTCTCTCTCTCTGTCGTTCTGTCTCTCTCTCTCTCTCTCTCTCTCTCTCTGTCGTTCTGTCTGTCTGTCTCTCTCTCTCTCTCTCTCTGTCGTTCTGTCTGTCTCTCTCTCTCTCTCTCTCTGTCGTTCTGTCTGTCTGTCTGTCTCTCTCTCTCTCTCTGTCGTTCTGTCTGTCTGTCTCTCTCTCTCTCTCTCTCTGTCGTTCTGTCTGTCTCTCTCTCTCTCTCTCTGTCGTTCTGTCTGTCTCTCTCTCTCTCTCGCTGGATTTATTTGCTTTTGGAAATATTCATACTGATCATTAATATTATATAAATATATATATATATATATATATATATATATCAGGCATAATATATAAGTATATAAAATCTATTTGATGTAAATATATATATATAATCTATTTAATCTATTTGATATATATGTATATATATATAATATATATTGAATTTAACATACATTTGCATTTTACTTGGCCTTCTTGGCACCTATTTGCAAAAATTTTCGTAAATATAACAAGCCTATTTATGAAGGAAATATATATATATATATATATATATATATATATATATATATCTTACTTAATATAAAACGCAGATTGTGTGTGTGTGTCTGTAACTTTATATATTGTATCGGATTTTCTACATTTTTCAACCGATTTCAACAAAACTACACAGGACTACGTAAAACTACATTGCGGTGGTTCTGACAGCGCCAAAAATTGGAAAAACACATTTGTTTTTGCACAAAATCAATTTGAAAACAGGATTAAGAGGCATTAATGAAAGGGGGACAACTCACTTCGTGTTAAATCCCAGGTTGTTTGTGTGTGTCTGTGTGTGTGTGTGTGTGTGTGTGTGTGTGTGTGTGTGTGTTCGTTTATATATGGGATCGGATTTCCTACATTTTTCAACCGATTTCAACAAAACTTCACTTTTATTTTGGCAGGTAGTGTTTCTTATTGTCGTTCACACTTTTTTCTTTATTTTTACATTCAGAATGCTTTAAAAATTCCCTTTACAAGACAATTGTTTATAATAAAATTCTATTCAATCGGTAGACTCATAACGATTGAAAACAATGTTTTTTGTTTGAGTTTCGGTTTGACCAATTCGTAAAAAAAAAAACAAAAAAAAAACAAATTAAGACATGCGTGTCCGTCAACCTTAAACAAATAATCTTTGTCAATTTTATTTTTCAGTCTTTATGATGGTCGATACTTGATCAATCTTTTACTGTTACATCCCCAGGCAACGCCGGGCTCTACTGCTAATATATATATATATATATATATATATATATATATATATATATATATATATATATATATTTTCAGTGACACCAGCATTTTAAAGAAAATTTCTGCAAGCAATTGAACGACTAGCACTGAGGAGCTGTGAGAAAACAGAAACAGTCTGTTGGGGTGGATGACTATATATATATATATATATATATATATATATATATATATATATATATATATATATATATATTAGAGTGTGCTGCTTATATTATATAAACATATTCAAATATCAATAAATAGCATAATTTAAAAATAAAAAAAAATCACCTTTCGGTCTGCACATATTTCGTCTGAGCGTTTACCTGTATATTGGAAAATTGCACCCAGAAGATGAAAATTTGAAATTGTCGAAAGTAATTGGCATGTGTCTTCCATTCTGTGTGTGTATGTCTGTAATTGCGTGTGTGTATTGATAGATAAAAAAATATATACGTCTATGAATATGTCCTTCCACATTATATATATATATATATATATACATATATATATATATATATGCGTGTGTGTGTGTGTGTGTGTGTGTGTGTGTGTGTTAGTGATCAAATGCCGGTCAAATATAGAACGAAATCCGACAGGATAAAAAAATAACAAATAGGAAACGTATATCAATCTAAAGTTAAAAGTGGCTACACGTTCGACGTCTTCCCCACTCCGCAGCCTATGATTCTCATCATCTATGTTCACAATCTTACTCACCCACTCCTCCTACTACGAATAATAGACCGGCCTGACACTCTTACTCAAAATTTTAAATTTATGCTTATTTTCATATATCGAACAGCGAGGAATCAGACAGAGATCAGGGTTTTGCTAATAATATGATTTCCACCAGAAATACGCCGTCTACAAAACCAACTGTCGGTGAGTAATTCCCATTTCTGTGTTTATTTCTCGGTCCGTTGATAAAGGACACAGACGTGTCATAAAATTCTGGACATAAAACCTTTCTTTCCATTCTTCATTTCTGATATATGTTTAATAATTAATATATACAACCGGTCTTCATTAAGATATGAATTTCTTTTACAAACAGTTTGTTATATTCATATTCTTCAATCGCTTCACTAATATTTGGGTTAATGTTTAGCGTGTCAGTCTATATAGAAAATTTCTCATTCCATAGAATCTTTACCGCCATCATGATGCTTTTATAACCTCTTTTTTCTGTAGTGTTTGCTTCAGTGATTTATTATTTCGGAGACTAGTCTGTTAAAAGTGACTCAAAATATTTTTATCAAACTGAAGCTATCTCCACAGAAATCAAGGTAACTTGTATAAATTACCTGAATTCGGCAACATATATCTCTTAATGTTGGTTTAGTGTAAAACAAGGTCTCGTCGAAGTGATGGTCTAAAAAATAATTAAATACGTTATATCGTTCTATCCGTAGATAATTTGATTTCTTTAAAAATAATTGAAATCCTTTTTTTTCCCGTTATCGAATGTCGGCCTTTGTTACCAGTAACAAGTACGCAACTAGCTCAACCATCAAGCAGAGAACGTCAATCGAACAATCAGCGCGAAACAGCTGGCTAAACAGAGAGTAGATCAATAGGTCAGTTAGTCGCTTCGTTATTTGTGAATGTCGTGAGCAGAATATCAAATATTAGTTTGCTTCATGCCATTGGATGATAAACAAATAAAAATCATCGCCGATAGAAAGATGGAGAAACGCTGCATTGTATATATATATATATATATATATATATATATTAAGCTTCGAAAGTATATTTCATCAAACCTCGTCATTTGAGATTTCAAAAATCAAAGCTTATTTGCAAACTGACATGGTTCCGAAACACTCTATCATATGCTGATAATTTGTTTATTTCCTGCGGAAACATAGACTGATGAAGACAAGTACTTTAAGCGTCTTTCCATTTCGGTTATTACACTCCTCTCTCTATAGTATATTTCTCCACTAAAAGCTTTCCTTTTGGAAGAAGTTACATCTGCCTGCTGAATAGCCAAGGTTCGTTGCCAGCCGAGGAGCTATCAACATTTCTGAAATGCAATATTTTTATTATTCCACAAATGCGTCGGTTGAGTAAACGTGTCTACTGAAATGCAATCAGTAAAATTAAAACTGTCAAGAAATGAAGTAATGGTCTTCAATTTCGAACGGAAATAAAAAAAAAACTCACGGAAATTCCTTTTTGTTTGATGGAACACGTGAACTTTGGTGTAAACAAGGTGAACCCAATAGATGCAGGAAAAAATCAAATGAAATCAGTTGAGGAAAGGACTGGCTATATAACAGTCATTTTTGGAAACCTATTTTTATTTCTTTTACTAAAAATTCTGTTGGCACAAATTTGAGATGTAATCCATTTTACGAAAAAGTAGGATTTTTAAAAACATATTTTGACCGAAGTATTGCACGTCCTGGGTATGACGATAAACTATATATGGCAGCAAAACCTCTGATTGGCAGGTTTTGAGTAACTTGGAACCACCTCTTAATGACTGTGGTAGCACCTGTTAGGTTTCCAGCTATGGGCAAATAGTTAACACCCAAACTGGGGTCAAAACATTATGAAAGTATAAAAATAGATTTTTAAATTAAAAAACAAACGACAATACATTTTTAAAAGAAACAAATATTACCAGCAATACATTTGACTCGCGACAAAAAATATTTTTCAAAAAAACGTCAATGAAATCTGATCTCCTAAAATCTGATTTTTACAAAGAATATATATTCTATTCATCAGAACATATCCTAAAAATCTTATCTGCATTAAATAATCCATTGATGTTGATATACCCTAAAACAAAATAAATCAAACCACATCTAATTATTGCACCAGCTGAGTTAGTTTGAGTTCCGGCTTAAATATAAGTAAAACATCATACCCTGTCGGACGTAAGCGATCTCAGCTCTCAACAGCTTTCGTTACTTTAATTTTTACGAACTTTACATTGGTATGGATATTCTTGAGAAATTTAATGAAGTAGTTGCTTGTTTTCTACTCTAGACTATTGATTTCAATGTCTTTCTTCTCATAGACGTATTGGCGATCTAGCCTACATTACTCTACTGTCTAATCAATATCTGCTGGTTGGTTAGAAGGAATGGATTCATCCCTTTTCGAAAAGAATAATAAGTGAAGAGAATCTGTCTCAACTGAAATCTGAAGTCGACTTTTCCATTAAAATTTTGGTACTGTAAAATTTTAGTCAGCCATATTAAAATAAGAAAATATTTTTTTTTAAATATACATTGCTTTATAAATAAAAAAAATAAACGTTTGTAAATTTATTTGCAAAAATCATGATTTAGTAAAAAGTTTTATTTTATTTATTTATTTTTAATCATTTAGATTTATTAAGAAATTTAGAAATAAAAACAACTGCATCAGCTCAAATTTGAAAAATCTGGAATTGCAATTGGCAAAAATCTATCCCCCACTAAGTTTATTGATAATGCTACAGTATTTAAGAACTGTTTGAACTGCAAGGTAAACTTGATTTATTTGGAGGAGATCTTAGAATAATTCAGTAAATACACAAAATGAAATAAGAGTGTATGATAAGGAAGCGTTTTCTTACTGAATTTATTTACACATTACAGAGAGACAATCCTGACAACATAATATATGCCAACGATAGTGTGTTGATAGCAGACACGAAAAGGAATTTGCAGGATCTCTGACATACTAGATAAATAAAATCGACAAGAAAGGACTAATCGTCTCTTGGCTAAAGAGAGAAAGTTTCGTTGTCAGCAAGGGGAATATTTCATGATTCAAACCGCGAATTAGAAATGACATTAACAAGCAAATACTAAAGAGTTCCATATCTGGGAAGTTTACTAACAAAGGACGGAAAATGTGACAGCGAAAATCTCAAACGAATTTCAATACCAGTTTGAAATCTTCAAGAAGCTAAGAAACAGGAAAATTGCGTTAGAAAAAAAACAACAAAAGATAACTAAAATCTTATGCAATATCAGTTTTCTACAGCAGTGACTTTTGGACAGTCTCCTTCTTTATGAAAAAGAGACTTGAGTCAATAGAAATTGGGTTCTACAGAAGGATGCTGAGAAATACATGAACTGGACATGTGAGTAAAGGAGAAGTTCTAAAGATAATCGAGACAATTGGGACACTTATACTTAGAATCAGGAAGAGACAGTTGAAATTTCTAGGACATATAATGAGGAAAGAGGGCCTGGAGAATCAGGCAATCACATATAACATATTGAAGTCAAGAGGGACAAAGGAAAACAGCGAGTAACCTACCTAAAAGTCTTGCGTAAATGGAAGTAGTGGAGAGCCATGATCAACCTACCTAACGAGCTTGTGTAATATATGGCAGATGAGGCGTTGGTTGGTATAAGAAGATAAACATTGCTAAGAGCTACAAATGATAAGAAATAGTGGAGAGTCATGATCAGCCTACCTAACAAGCTTGTTTAAATGGATGGCAGAACAGGGATTGGGAGAGATAACGAAAAGCCAAAACTTAATATGAGCTCCAAATGATAGGAAGTTGTGGAGAACCATGTTCGCCCACACACTTAAGGGACACGACGCATTTCATGTAATTAAGTGTAAGGCCTATGAATTGCTTCTCCAAGGCATTATTCGAATAAAAAAAATGGCAAAAATATTTTCTTTATTATTGGTTGAATATTGTTTTTATGAATTCAATTGCGTTCGATCAATGAATTCCTGCTAGGTTACTTTCAATCAATATTCGAATTGGCCGGGCTGTGACCATGACCCAAAACAAATTTGAGGTTTTTTTTTTTTGTTTTTTTTTCAGTCGTATCAAACAGAAGAAAAGTCAATCAATCTTCCCACAATCAATATCTAATTTGTATTGATTACCACATTCTGATGAATCCTATTTATTCGGACGGAGTTCCGATAATCATTATAAGCTACATTTGATTAATAATTTTCGACATTGACCTTTACTGAACTCATTTGTCATTTGGTAGGAAAAGCAATTATTAGCGGAAAATATTTTCTCCACGGCTTTCATTTATTGCTCGGTTAATAATGACGATTACAAAAACTCCCCTTTTAAATATAGCTCGCATCGTGGTTTTATTGAATGTGAATTTCTCAATGAATAAACTATTCGCTATTCAAGCCAAAATAAAACGTCATTATTTCAAATGCTGATTTTAAAGGTGATTTCCACTTGGAGGATT
This sequence comes from Acanthosepion pharaonis, assembly GCA_903632075.3. Lineage (NCBI taxonomy): Eukaryota > Metazoa > Mollusca > Cephalopoda > Sepiida > Sepiidae > Acanthosepion > Acanthosepion pharaonis. Next base: position 586,281 of record CAHIKZ030001125.1, on the reverse strand, counting down.
TGTTTCACGTCATAACCAGCGTCTCCTTTTACCTGCATATAACCGATACCAAATTAATCTTAGATAACCATGAATATAATATAATTTCTCTATAGCATGACATATATCCTGACTATTGAATATCCATTCAATTATAATCTAAAAATCAAATAATTCAAATTAAATGAAGAAACTAGATCAAATTTAGGCTAAAATTGCAAACTTCGATGACGATCTTCAATTTTTGATGACCGTTAAAATATTTATTTGGTGAGTGAAGAAAATGGCCAGGTCAAATTTGATCGTTGTGATACTTTTTACATCATCGGTCATCAATGAAACTGAAAAATCTGCTTGAAAATGCATCCAATATATATATATATATATATATATATATATATATATATATATATATATATATATATATATATATATATGATGGACTCTCTCGTCGATTTCAACGTATGAGGTTCCGACAACTTTTTAATGACCTTTGTTTGAATCTAGAGCGACATTTCAGACCTGCTAATGACTTGCAAGGAAAACCACAGATTGGGCAAGCATGTGAGCAAAGAGGGTGCCCTTCTCTGGCACCTTCTGAGGTTTTTTTCCTTTCTCTTGCTTCACGGAGCTTCACAACGCTTGCCGCCGAAAAATTACTGATTCCAGTGTAAGTTACACTTTTCCAAGCTTTGCGATCCAAGGCAGTATTCTCCAAATCAGTGTGTGCAATATTTGCAGCTGCAAGGTTACTTTTCAGCTTATCTTTAAACCTGAGCAAGTGTCGGCCCACATTTCGTTGACCACCTTCAAGCTGGCTGTACATGAGAATCTTTGGAATTCTACCATCTTGCATCCGTACAACATGGCCGGCCCATCGTAACTGTGCCCTCATGAGGAAGCTCTCAATTCCGCCAATGTTACACATCGTTAGAAGGTCGGCATTGGATTTTTTGTCCTGCAGGGTTAGTTCACAGATTGCTCGGTGACATCCTTTGTGAAAGACATCTGATTGATGAATCTGCTTACGATACAGGGTCTAGGCCTCTGATCCACACAAAAGAGTAGTGAGGACAATTGCTTTGTACACGTGGATTTTTGTCGCAAGACGAATACCGCTGTCATTCCAAAGACGGCGACATAGTTTTCCAAACGCGTTAGCCGCTTTTGCAATTCTATTCACAATTTCATCATACAGAGTTCCACTTGCATCCACTTTACTGCCTAGGTAGTTAAAATTATTATTAATTATACACACACACATATATAGATATATATATATATTGGATGCATTTTCAATGAAAGTGCAAACGAAGTTCGTTCCTCAATTTTCTCGCACTTTCCATAATTTGCTATTTCCTTCTATACGCAGCCATTACAGGTAACAAATGTATGGTAAACCATTGTTTAACTCATCCTACCTGTGTTAACCTGGTTGGCCAAAAGTTAGTACATTTTCGTGTGTGTGTGTGTGTGTGTGTGCGTGTGTGTGTGTGTGCGTGTGTGTGTGCGTGTTTGTGTGTGTGCTCTGACGTTAACACCGAGCTACGACAGGTAGTTTTATGCGTGAAATCCTCCGGCCATGACTCTCGCTTGATGTTATCCACACTCTCTATTCCTGATATTGAGAACTTTTTAACCATAAGATAGTATACCTTACAATATGTTTTCATCATATATATATATATATATATATAGATAGATAGATAGATAGATAGATAGATAGATTGATAGATATATTCTACGATGCCGCCGAATCGATCGTGTGCCAACAGCAACAGTGCGTCCTCACCTGAGTCTCCGTCCTCTTCCACCCGGCTCTGCTCCAGTTTAGTCTCCGATGGTTCGGGCACGCAGACCTAGTGCCATGCCACCAACATACGGCCTTTTCGACGTACGAAAATAACTAGAAAAAGAAGCCATTGTTTTAGAAGTGACCCTCTTATAATGATGAAAGCATAATGAGATAACAATTTGAAAAGTCGAGTGCAAATAAGGCTAACAAGGATTTCAAAGTGAGAAATCTGACATGGGATATTGATAACCACTTGTATAAAGTCGAGAAAGAAAGCAAAAACTGTTTACATTGAATAATAGTGCAGGATTTCATTTTGGAAATGTCGTAGAAGAAATGTATAAAAACGTTTATTAGTTTTTAAAGTCCCTTTTTTTCCTTTTTGTTTTTTTTTTTACTGTTGACTTTCTTTATTTTTAAGGCTTAATCTCATTTCTAATTTAATACTCGCTGGGATATATGGAAAAATAAAACCAAAAATCAGAAAAATTTTCCAATGATTTAGCGATAGATTCTAATAAATTTCTTTCTGGAAAAAAATTATGGTTTGTTATGTTCTTTGTAAAAGTTAAATCCGTTCAAAAGACGAAGGTGTATGCAGATTCTCAAAAATCAGAGGAAGAAAACGAAGATAGCATTTACTATATGCAGGGATTTAAATCCAAGCAGGCAGCAAATTTTATTTAAAAAATGAGACTAAATTTATATTTTAAATAATCTATATTTTATAAACACTTTAAATGTCCTAGACGTCGGAAATGATTGTCATTTTTAACAATGTTATTTAATTAATTTCAAGGCAATTTCAACATTATGATTGAAATGCTCTTAAATAAATGATTGGAAGTTGAAAAGTGTCTCTTATAATACGCATCTAAGGATGAAAAGAGAAAGGACTTCATTTGGTAGAAGTTATTCATTATGTTTTATAGGGAAATATATTTAAAATCACTAAAACTCTTTCAATCACATACAATTGGACTGTGCATTTTTAGGCAAAGATTTAAAACGCATAAAATATCTTAAATAAAATTAAAAGAAAGCCAATGATTTGGACTGTTTTTTACCTGCTCGTCATTTCTTTAGTTAAATCGTTCATGTAGCGTCCATTTCATGTGCTCTGTCCAAGATTAGAAAACATTCATTTTGTAAAGCACTAGTTATTAATTTCAAATCCACATTCTTTAAGTATCGATGGCAGAATCTGCGATGATAGGAGTAATTCGATAAAAAGAAAAAAAATCAACAGAATTAAGAATAAAAAGAAACTAGACAACAATCTATTGTTCTGTTTGCTTGTATATCCGAACATTAGACTTTTTTTTACCAAGGATCATAGCGTAGTATCTTTCCAATCCTTTTCTATTCTAATACAAAGATTATTCGGCGAGAATAAATGGGGTGGGAAAAGGATGGGGCTGATTTGGGAGAAAGTTATATATATATTTTTATATATATATATATATATATATATATATATATATATATATATATATATATATATATATATATATATATAAAAAATAACGAAAAAATATAAATTCAAACGTTCATATCATTAATTTAAAAAAAGGTTCAATACAAGAGTCGAGAAATATTCGAATGCATATTTTTCGATGACTAATTTAGATATCTCATCAGGTGCTTAACATTACCCCTAATGTTAACTACCTGATGGGATATAAAAATTAGGCATTGAAACAAATATGCATTTTTGTTGTGTAACTTGCATGTTCCAAAGTAACTGTTTATATATATATATATATATATATATGTGTGTGTGTGCGTGTGTTTGCTTTAATTTCTGATAAGAATAAAGAAAAATTGTCTGACATTTGAATATTATTTTTAGTGTGTTGTCAGTTATCGCCTCTAATAATTCTTTAATTCCCCTCTCCAAGTTCTCCACTGCTTTAATCGCGCATTTAACTCACACTCATTGGGTCCTGTCACTGGATTTAACCAACTCCTTTATCCACTGTGCCATGTGTCCCTGAGGATTAATATGGCGACAAAGATGAGGTCAATTGTCCACATAATGTAAATAGTGTACATAATACCTCATCTCAGAAATATAGACAGATTCTTCAAAGCATATTGATGTTTTAAAGTCAGAAACGAGAATTAAATTTAACATCTTTGAATTTTTATCCATTTTTAACAAGATAGCTACGACTTTAAATTTTGCATTTTACCACCCCTTTATTTTTAAACTAATGCAGCCCACAACGTCGACATCAAAGACTTTTCTGTCTGTAGAATACATATTATAATTATATACGTATAAATAAATCAAGAAATAAGGGGTGACTACTCTGTAATTCCCCAAATTCAACAACATTTTCAATTTAATATTAGATTCACTCGATTCTCTACGTATCAAAACAAATATCGTGTTAAACATATTTATAAAAACAATAGATATATTTATGATGCGAGGGGAAAAAAGAAATAAAATTTGCTTAATGATAACCACAAAATAAAGTTAGGCTCATTATGTATAAAATGTATATCCGTAAATATTTTATAAATATATTTATAAAATGAACGTATAATTATTTTATGACGCATTTAACAATATTTGCTTTTGTTCTGCTTGTTAACATTAGTCTCAGTTAATCTAAAACATACAAAATATTGAATCATTATCATCGGGATGATCACAAATTAAGTCACGAAAATATTATTATTAATTTAAAAATTAGACTGGAAATTGTTTTAATTAACCTCAGTAATTATTGCAAGTGACAGAGTAAGTTCCTCTTTCAAGTTTTAGCTTATTAACGTTTTGTTTTATTTTAATTACGTTTTTATTGTTTTCGAAGTTGTACTAAATTTTATGTTTAACTTTGATAAATTATTTTCGATTTTAGTTGTGATACAGTTGGAGGTAGAGTGATTTATGTTGATTCTTTGGGTTTCTCAGAATGGTTCATTCTTCTGATTTAGATTATTTTATGAGCCTTTTATTTCGCGTTGAATATGAAATAATTAGGATATTTGAAGATTTTAATGTTATTAACCTAACAAACTTCTTACGAATTGTTCTTTCTGCTGTTCGACGGCAATAAACAACCGTATCCAAAATCATAGATCCTCATATTAGAATTTAGATTTTTTTTTATTACTAATTTAATAGTAATATTTACCAACCTCTTCCCTGAGTAGGATGGGGCACAAGGACGAATTTAATGTGGGGCAATTCGAGCTCGTAGGCTGAGCCAAAAATTCCCTGTAAATGCCCGCGTAAATGGTTTCGGATCTGTCTACCTCGCTGGACGAGACTGTCCTTCGGTATATCCTCGTCCCGGTTCCTCTCGAAGGCAGAGAGTTCGACAACAGCTAAGAGCTGAGTAACAGACACCAGCTAGTCTCTAATTTATTAGTAATTGCTCATAGTTGTTGTTAATAAAAATGTAATAATTTTTGTATACGATACATTAATTTGAGAGAAGAATAGTTTAACGTGTCAAATGTTTTCTTTCACCGATTACATGTTTTTTTTTCTTCTATTCTTTTAATAATACAATAATTCTGAAATTAATTATTATTCGAAAATTAATCAAAGTATGAATGATAGAATTTAAATCTTTAAGACGATAATTGGTTTCTTGCTACAATGATATGAACATCAGACGAAAATTCTAAATTAAATTTCCATTTTGGGAATTAGTTTAATTCCTCATTATTATTATTATTATTATTATTATTATTATTATTATTATTATTATTATTATTCTATTGTTTCGAATGAGTTAGGCGCCGTATTTTAATGAGTTCATCTCAGTATTGAAAAGACGAAGTATAAATGCCGAATTTAAGCACTTACATACCTGCGGGAAAAGAAAGGAACTTAGAATTGTCAGGCTAATTTCACTGTCGATTCTTGTAGAAGGGCGATAATGAAAAGAGTTTAGCAATCTATCGATTAGAATTTCGAAGTCTAGCCGGATTTAATTTTGATCCAAATAAACTTGATTCAATAAAATCGTTTAAAAAAGATTGTTTTTTTTTTAGGTTTGTAATTGCAATGCAAACTTCAAGTACAGCGTAGATGATTTGCTTATTTTATCTGTTAATAATTATTACCATTAATTTTAGGATATTAATTAGAAAAAAGAAAAACTGAGTCATAACACCATTCTTCATTTTTATTTACTGTGATGATATATATTTATAATGCGATATAATGATATATATTTATAATATGATATAATGATATATATTTATAATGTGTTATAATGATATATATTTAGAATGCGATATAAAGATGAAATACGAAAAGTTAAAGCTGACATTAAATCCACTGTTCTTGTAATAAAACGGTATTACCAAAGATTTTTGGTTATATTTATTGAACCAAAAGTGATTTTACTCCAAGCGAAATAACTTTATATTTCCTCATAAAAAAATGAAAATTTCACTTATTTATTTATTAGAAAATATCAAGGCTAATCTTTGCATAAAGCATGCTTGCACATCTTATGATCTGTATTCAGTCATCGACAAGTTCTGAGTCGGACAATAAAATGGATTGCTTTAAACGTCCGATTTGCTGGAAATGTGAAGATTGAAACTTTTAAGCGAAGCCCTCATTTGTTAACGTACATTGAAATTATTCGGACTATTGTCCTCATCTTGTTGACATATTTATTACAACGTTTCGGCTGTTGTACGTTCCGGCCTTCTTCAGGTTGTTGGAATGTCGGACTGAACCCTTTATTTCGCTCACTGGGATAGACTGTTCTAGTTCCACATGCCATGTTTAATGGATGTCAGTTATCAGTTAACTACTGTTAATTCCCCTCTCCAAGTTCTCCTTAACCGGGTATTGAACTCATACACTTTAGGTCCTGTCACTGGATCTAACCAACGCCTTTATTCACAGTGCCATGTGTCATTGAGTACACATGATACACTCTACCCCAGTGAGCAAAATAAATGGTTCAGCCCGACATTCCAACCAACTGAAGAAGGCCGGAGCGTACAACGGCCGAAACGTTGTAATAAATATGGCGACAAAGATGAGTACAATAGTCCGAATAATGTAAATAATGTACATATTACCTCATCTCAGAAATATAGACAGATACTGAAAGGCTGAAATGTTGTAATAAATATGGCGACAAAGATCAGGACAATAGTCCGAATAATGTAAATAGCGTACATAATACCTCATCTCAGAAATATAGATAGCTATAATGAAATGTCAATGAATATCTTAAAGTTAATTTTACCACTTGAAGTGATCTGTGGTATCAATATTATTTGAAAAAACTGATTCATTCATATCATTAGAAACATACATAACTCTTAATTTTGTATTTCCAGCTTATTTGCGGCGTCTATTAAAACACTTAAACGGTAGCTTAATAAAGTTTGTGAGCTTTCTTATATCTTTTTAACTTGGATGACACCCTAAGGTGGGATTAAAACAGGTTGATTTAGTTTGAATTAATATAATCAATAACATACATAATTAATAATTTTAATATGATTGATTAATAATAATTCAGAATTTATTCGTAATTATAAAAAGTGTATGACCTATTTTTCTCTTCTCCGTTCATATTCCGTGTTCCATCAGAACATAGGCGATCATTGATCTCCACATCTTCTTATCGCTTGTAGCTCTTAATAAGTTTTGTCTTTTTGTTATTATTTCCAAACTCATCATGTATGTCATGTGCTGCTTTCCTCTGTCCCTCTTTTCCCTCAGTGTGCCCTGTGAGGATCAGATTTTCTAAGCCTTCCTTCTTCATTACTTGGCCCAGAAATTTCAGCTGCCTCTTCCTGATGTTAAGTATAAGTTTCCTTTTTGTTTCTATTCTCTCCAAAATCTGGTCGTTACTCAAATGTTCGGTCCGTAGTATCCTCAACATCCTTCTGTAGAACCATATTTCTGTTTCTTTCCAAGCCTTTCTTCCGCATGACGTGCCTAAGAAATTCACCTTAAGTTTCCTTTTTGTTCTCTTTAAACCTTGTCGGTCCTCAAATGTTCGGTCCATGGCATCTTTCCGTAGAGCCACATTTCTGTTACTTTAATTCTCTTCTTTATCTTTGAAGAGATTATCCAGCATTTACTGTCATACAAGAGGAGAGATATCACATAACAGTTCAGTACCCTTTTCTTTGTTTCTAAATTTCCATGTCTCTTAATACTCTGCTTAGCTTTTAGAATGCATCTTTGGCCATCCCAATACGTCATCCTATCTCCCTCCTCTATTAGAATATTTCCCAGATATATGTACCTGCTTGATTTTAGTAGCCCTGATTTGTAATTTGCAGTTTGGGATCATGCTTTTGCTGATAACCATGATTTCTGTAGTTTTGTATTTTATACTTAGTCCTTTCATCTTTCTTTCCTTCGCTTCTTTCGGGTGGAGCTTCTGCAGTTTCCTTTCCCCAGCTGGAAAATATAAAAAATTGTTATAACAGACGACGGAAAATTTGATGCAAACCCAGAAACGTAGTGGAATTGAGAGATGCTTTCCAAAACCTAAACACTCCGCCCAGATATGACAGTTATTTAGCACATTGTTTGGCAGCCTAACTTGCGTGTGGGGGTCCGTTACAAGTAGGTAATTGACTAGAACACTTGAGAAAAGAAAAAAATGTATAACCTCTTGATTTAATTTTGTTTTTGCCATATATATATATATATATATATATATATATATATATATATATATATATATATATATATGTGTGTGTGTGTGTGTGTGTGTGTATGTATGTGAAATAGGACCATAATGTGTATCGTTATAGCGTGCAGGATATTTGAAGTAATATAATATGAATATTAAATAAAAAATCTAGTATTCGGTCAGGTGCGTATGGGAGTTGAAGTTTCAATAACCTCCCAAGATTTGAAATTATGACTGGACATTCTTAATGAAAATATGCCAAGGACATTTAGACAAACAATAAGCAGTCAGCAGATACACATCGAGCGAATGAGATAGCTGGGTTGAATATCTAATATTTCGATATTTATTGACATCATCGTCAGAATAATGTAAACATTGCCAAAAAACAACTAAAACATTAGTGGATTACAAACATTGACTAAATCGCCCATCAGTCTCTATTCATTCAATTGACTTACACAAGAGGTACAATTGATCATAATTATTATATCCATCCTTTATCTAAACATGTAAATACATATGCATATGTGTGTCGGCGTGCGAGTGCATTTTGCATGCATTTCCGAACATACCTCTAATTTATCTGCATATTACACTAAAGAAATAAAGAAAATATTTTGTAAAATTTTACAGCAATGTTACTTCGAAACATGTTTCATTGTAAAGCATAGACAGTAGATGTTTATAAATTGGACAAACTTCGTTTCTAATTACAAATAACATTCCGCCAAACTGGCGGCTGGAGATGACTAAAAAAGTGTCGACTCAGCTAAGCCATCATCAGGGGCAGGTACAAGTAAAGCCAATTGAAAAAAAATGGTTTAAATGGTACATTTTAAAGTGTCCTTATATTTTTAAAATTTAATCAAATAAATTATTTACATTATTAGGACTATTGTCCTCATCTTTGTCGCCATATTTATTGCAATGTTTCGGCCATTGTACGCTCCGGCCTTCTTCAGGTTGTTAGAATGTCGAACTTAACCCTTTTATTTCGCTCACTGAGGTAGACTGTTCTAGCTCCACTTGCCATGTGACAACTAGAACAGTCTACCCTAGTGAGTGAAATAAAGGGTTAAGTTCGATATTCCAACCACCTGAAGAAGGCCGGAGAGTACAACAGCCGAAACGTTGTAATAAATATAGCGACAAAGATGAGGACAATAGTCCGAATAATGTAAATAATGTATATAATACCTCATCTCAGAAATATAGACAGATACTAAATCAGATAAATCCAAATGCAGGAAGTCTATTTGGCTACTGGCTACATTAAATGTATCAATCATGTGTGATGAAGTTTATTTTATTTCTATATGCATTCGAGAATGGCTGATTGGAGATCACAATTATGTTTCTTGATGTATGCTTGTTTTTGTAAATAGCTTCAATATATATATTTTTTTTACTTTTAAATGTATGAATTACGTTGATGTTATTTAACATAAGGAATCTTATCCAAAAGCAACGATATTTTTCTGAAGTTATGTAACAATCAACTAAATCGTTTTTTTAACATTAGATTCCTCAGCCATTTACAGGGTAAACATGATACTATTATCAAGGAAACTGTAATGAAAAACATATTTAAATCTTCAGCCATTAAAACAAAAATTAATAAAAACACGTACTTTTAAAAAGGAATCCCAGGAAAGAAGAAAGCTGATCTCCGACTCAGATAGACTTGAATATTATACTTATGATAGATGATGAATAAAATATTTTTCTTATATCTGATAAAAACAAATACTACACAAAATTATATTTTCCCCATAGTCATACTGTTAAATTTACAAATATTAAGGAAAAACGATCTCTCAATTACAAAATATGTAATTATATCTTTAAATTGAATATGCATATATGGTAATGTCAAAATTCATAAAGCAGGTAAACTTCACAGCCCAATATCAATTCATCACGTGTATACACCAATAAGCTACAACTACATACCAGTTAATCATACAATATTTACCTAGCAAATATAGTATTAATTCTGCTAATGAATAAGTACAAATCCTCTCTCTCTCATGAACCACAAAAAATATTAGCATCATTATATCTTAAAAGCCTATCGACTTACGTAAGAAAAGATAATGAAATAATTGGTATTATTCGAAACAATATTTATTCAAATAATTCTCTATCAAATAAAAATCAATAATGACACAGCTCTTAAAATATTGCACAATACATATTCTATATAATATCACTTACATAATATCGACACTCTCAATGATAGTGTCGCTATAGGCAGACATTTACGTCCTTTGTTCATTTTCATGAAAAATATCAGAAACAAAATATTTACTAATTTGAATAAAGGCACTAATTATGATATTTTTATAAAAACAAAAACAAAAAAAAACTATTAATAACATAGAACAAAAAATGAGTATCAATGTTTATATTTGAATTAAATATTAATAAATAAAAGATCATTTTTCCCCGTGACATTGTTGTTTATAACTGTTGTAAATGTACTACGCCGACGTATGAAAACACGCACAACACATTATTGCCTCCTAAACCATAAAAACGAATTTTAAATACAGCGAAAAATTTTATTTTATAAACAATTTAATCTCCTCATTTACAACATTTTTTTAAGGAATTAAGTAATATTAAAAAAAAATTATTAACAATGCTTTCGATAACTATAGCGCTGACTCTCAAATTAGACAACACTTATACAATAATAATTTTAATATAAAACGGAGAGAGCAAGATAAGATTTTTAACAATGTAGTTAACATCTTCTACAGAAATCAAATGCGCCACAAATACTGACACGATTAAATAGCTATTATAAAAATAATAAATATATATATATAACCTGTAGAAAAAATAAGTATGGAAAATTTGCCATTTATTTAACTAGGAATTTCATTATGAAAAATAATAATTCTCAATTAACGATGTAAGACTAAAGTTGATTATTAACTTGTTTGTTCATTTAAAAATTGCAATTATGTAAATTATAAATAGAATACTCTGTATAGTTTACATAGCAAGTCTTTCATACAGACATTCGCGACAATTATCTGAACAAAGTGTTATTAGACAGGACGACAAGATATGTAGAAACACTAGACAAATCCTCACAAATAATACCAAAATAATCGATAAAGCCTATAGCAAAAATATGTCGACAGGTTATCGTAGCCATTTACGTCCAAGAACAACCATGCAACAAGGAACATATTTAGAGTCTCCAACTCTATATTTTCTAATGTGTTAAGAAGAAAAACAATATTCATATATCTGTCTATCTATCTATCTATATCTATCTATCTATATATATATATATATATATATATATATATATATATATATATATATATATATATATATATATATATATGAACATATAGTTTTAAGGTATGAAATATTTATGTCTAAATGCTCAATATCAGAGGTAGAGCATATGTAAATATAAAAGGGAATATTGAAGATTGCAGTGGTGACGCAATCTTTAGGCCACGTGTGTTTTGTTGTGGTTCATCGGTTTATATACGCTGGCCAATTATGCATTGTGGGTAGCAGGTCTATTGTATTAGGATTACAATAAACTTTCTACTTACGATATGACATTCTAACCATAATAGGCCTTGGCGTTGATCTCTGTGCATTGCATTATCTATATATGAGGTTCTTGATCCGATGAGGTTCAGCGTTGTGAAAGAATCCATTGCAATCAGATGTCGTGGTGCGGAATCTCACACGTACTTTTTTTGTTCAATGAAGTCCATCTAAGAGGAGTCAGATTGTTGGTCTTGAATAGACTGGATTATCATTTTTAAAAAATGCTGCGCATTTTGGTAGTTACTTATCATTATTACTGCAATATCGTCAAATAAGAACAAATATTTCTATACTGATCGATCCAGACACATAGTACAGTTGCAAGATCGCCACATTGTAAGGAAATGTACACAGATCAATTTCGAGTGGAGATTTCTCCCTGGGTAAAAACCGGTATCGAAGCTTTAATTCCAGAACCGAAATACTAAGTGAAACCACAATAATCTCATTGGTTCTCATCCAAATGTTCGGTTTTACCAGAGCGACTGGTCTCATTGCAACGGACATCACTTTGTCTCTGCTCACGAGGAGTGCAAACGTGTCCTCAAGGAAGCTGATAGAATGAAAATACGTATGGCCCCTCACAAATTCGGTTCTAGAGATTATTGGCGACTCTGCACGAATCTGCTGAACAGCAGCAAATACTCAATCCTTCTTTTCTTCAATAAATACCCTGACATCTACAGGAGATGAGGCTGAATTCTTTGCTCAGAAATTCTCTTCCAACACCACACTCGACTAATCTGGAGTACCCCTTCCTGAATGCCCCGCCAGAACGGAAGCTTTACTGAGTGATATGCGCATAACTTGTCACTTGTTTCAGACATCATTTCCAAATTAGTCTCCCATAAGGTAAGCGGATATGACGGGATCCCAGCCGTCGTCCTAATGAAATGTGCTTCTGACCTTGCTCCAGATCTCTCCAAATACTATAAAAATTGTATCATTTCTTTTTGATTTCCAGATTTTGGGATTTTCTCCTCTGTAGTTCCTGTTTTTAAGAAGTCTGGAGTGCACTCTGATCCCTCAAATTATCGGCCTTTTTGTCTTTTACTGACTTTCAGCAAAGTATTCGAGGTCCCAATCAATACTAATGTGGTTAAGCATCTTACCTCCCACTAACGCCGATCAGAACGTAGAACAATATGGCTTCCGTTTCGCCAAGACAACTGCTGATGTGTTAACTGTCATCACTGAATATATATATATATATATATATATATATATATATATATATATATATATATATAATCTTTTGATAATATCAGGGAAGCTCGGGCTGTGGCTCCAGATATCTCAAAGGCGTTTGACAGGGTTTGGCATCCTGATATTCTGCGTAAGCTCCAGGGAGACGGTATCACAGGACATATGTTTTATTTAAACAAATCGTTCCTATGAAATCGCAAAATGAAGATCGTTTTGAACAGGCTCACTGCCAGATCTTCACACGAACACAGGGGTTGGAATGGGGGTGGGCTCAACAGTGTCAACATTGACCGATTGAAGTACTGAAGAAGCGATACTACAGGTACGTGTTCTTCTTGACACACAGTAGTTCTCAAATTTTTGAATAAGCATTTTTGTTTATGTCTGATAGAGAACGTTGAAACATCAGAGGTATGTACAATGTTGAGTTATCTTGCTATTTCTATTAGTGGAAATCGATAATGTCAGCCCATAAGACGTTTGTGCTACTCAACATAATCTGTAAGACTTTCAACAACTCCCTTAGCCTACATGATCGGCAGGGCTGTTCCCATGCATGAAACATAATCCGATGACGCTTGACTCGTTCAGTGAACCCAAATTCAATTCTTGCTATATTGCATAAACAGATGCAAAAAGCGTAGAATTATCTATTGTAGGAAAGTCTTCACCATCTGTAGGATTGTCTGATTGCTACAGTACGGGTCTGTTTTTAAAGCCAAGGAAAATATATAGTGCATTAACATGGGGAGTCTGAATATTCTTAATTTAATTGTGCATTTTGAGCACGTGGATGACAGAACGTATTCTGGAGGAAGAAGCAGAGGGAAGCAGCTTGTTGAGAGCTGCAAGGGATAGAGGGAGGTGGAGAGCCATGATCGCCTACGTCCTGAAAGTAAATGGCACATAAAATGAATTGCTCTGATCTGCTTATATTTCATGTACATTTAATCAATGAGGTATTTGAATATTATTTTATATATTTATTATATAATATTAATATATTTAATATTCTAACATTATATATATATATATATATATATATATATATATATATATAGCGAGAAAGGATGAGAGAGATAACAATGTTGACATAAGAATCATGGTGACTGTCAGACAGGAATGATTTTCGGACAATGATCGTCGCGAACCTGACAAACATCCACATAAAAACAGACACAGATACACAGACAGAGAGAAAGAGAGAGAAACACACACACACACACACACACACACACACACACACACACACACACACATATATATATATATATATATATATATATACGATAAACGCTCTGAAATTAATTCCTGATATTATTTGCATGTAAACTACATATGTAAAAACAGTAGAACATTTGAATAATACTCCCCATGTCACAATCACTTAAGCCAACGGCTAAGTGTATTCATTCGTCTGACATATATATATATATATATATATATATATATATATATATATATATATATATATATATGAAGAAATATAGTTTTAAGGTGTGCTATATTTATGGGATACAGTGCTCAATATCAGAGATAGAGCGTATGTAAATATAAATATAAAAGTGGACATTGAAGTCAACACTTGCCTCTAGCATGAAACAGCACGTTGTCTCTGAACGTTTTCAATGTTCACTTTATATATATATGTAGTTAATGTAATAAATACATTGATATATAATCCAAATGAATCCAAGTAATATAGAATATTAAAACTGAGTCAAAAAAGAGCCTAATGCATTTATTATACAGAGTAAATAAAATCAGTCTTGTGTGATACACGCTTAGGCGATCATGTACCTTTCGATACATGACAGAGGAGACACATTTTTTCCACTGTACGTTGCCATTTCTTTCTGCTGTCGACCAGTTGCCAACCAAATCTATAGAACCCAGTCTGTCGTAGAAAATTCATGCCTTCCCCAAGGCTATTAGCACGTAAGTGAATGCAATGGGTTCGAGTGCGATTCGAACTTGGAACTTCAATTCCTCCATCCGCTCCCCTATGCATTCCCCCATAGTCATTAGTCTTATTCAACCTCTGTAAGCAATCTGAGAATTATATTTAAAGTTTTATTTAATAAAAATAAACATAGATTTAAAAACATATTTATTTATATATTTATAAATATATTATTCATATTTAATAAAAAATAAATATAAATACAAATAAATAGGTTATATTTAAAAATAAATATAGAATTATGGAAATTTGAATTTGTTTTTATGCCGACATTTTAATACTAATTCTTTGAAATGGCGACATAAAAAATTGCAATTTCCATAATATAGGGTTTAATTAATTAGCTATTATGTTTCTCTAACTCTTTAAATGTCGAATGTATAACTAATTCTAATTTCTCTATTCCCATCTTTACACAAAATTAATTTATCTTATAAATTGTCCTCTGTTCTAAGAAGTCTTTCTTTTTATCACTTACGTCTCTTTGTCTATATATTTAAAGGTTGTTTTTGAATATAACTTCGTACTTTAAGTATAACTTTGTATCTTTAAGTATAACTTTGTATTTTTAAGTATAACTTATTATTTTTAAATATAACTTGTTTTAGATATATCTTATTTTAATATATATATTCTTTTATTTTTCTCTATATTTTTATTTTTAAATATATATTTTCTTATCTTATTATAGTTTGATATTTTAATATATGTTTATTTTTTAAATATAACCCATCTATATTTATTTTTTATTAAATACAATATATTTATAAATATATAAATACATTTATTTATTTGTATTTATATTTATCAATATATTTTAAAAATAAGATTTTACTTGTTTTTAAATATAAATTATTTAAATATGATTTATTATCAAATATAACTTTTTTAATTATAGCTTTTTTTTTAAATATAACATGTTTTTTTGAATATGATTTTTTTACTACTAAGTATGATTTTGTATTTTTAAGTATAACATTATCTAAACATTTGAAAGTTTTTTAAGCACCTTTTTTATTCCTCTTAGTTTTTAACATTCTATTCTTCATATAACTCCAATATAATATCATAAGATTAATATCCGGGTTTAATTTTATAAAACTTCTTCCCTTTTAAGACAAATAGCTTCCACCCTCCAGTGACTACTGCCTCATGCCTTTCGTCTGACTGAAACATTGAAATGGATAAATTCTGTATTTTTTTTTTTTTTGTTGCTTTCACGGTAAAATTTCTATTTCGGACACAAAGTCAGTCTATACTGTGGTTGAATAAGACTGACGAATATTACATTTTCATCAGTCGAATAAGCTTATTTCCCATATGAGGTGATTCTTGATTTTACTATATATATATATATATATATATATATATATATATATATATATATATATATATATATGGGGGGTGTCTCTGTGTGTTAACGATATTCGCTTACAAGGATTGGTTTACATAAATTTTCAATAAGAATCCATTATTGGCAATGGACTCAAGCTTTTGACATGAATGTATTTAATGAAATAATTTGCTTTCACACATACGTTCATGTCCGGCGATATTTTGACAGATTACAACCAAGCTGCTCTCTGTAAGAATGTAAATCAATTATTATTCAACATTCAATGAAAGAAACGGCATACCTGGGAAAATAACAATAACTCGGGTACATTGGGAGCTGCAATCAAAGAAGGATACAATTTTTTTTTGAAAATGCATCTTTATCTGGCCATACTAGGAAGATATTCAAATTAACATTACGCAGCCTGCATCAGCTTGCAACATATTCATGTGTCTTTCATTAATACGCGACATTTTAGCCATTGGTACAGAAAAAAACACACACCTCGTACCCATGCTACTAAATCTTACCCACAGTGATTTGGATAAAACGACATTTTTGAAGGTCAACAGCTGAAACAAACTTGACCTTCAACTTTGAAATACTGAAAAAAGTTTATTCAGTATAACTGCCTTCAGCCACGGAAAATTCATTTAGCTTACGTTGATCATGGCCATGACTCTCATAAAATCAATTTTGAATTGAGTGTTCTCTGGCTAATAACTCTTTGGACCTTTCTGTCATGTTAATTTCGGTAGAATCCTGTTCCCAGGTCAACATCTCGACCTAGAGCATGACCACCAATATAAACAATGTCGCTGACTACTTGACTGCTTGAAAAAGACGATTGATATATCATGGCACTAGTATCTTATGATGCCACGATGTTATGGACTTGGTGTGGTTATATCTGTAGGCTTCATATATAAACTAATGCCATTCCTTCTGTTTATCTAATTGTCCTTGTCGAAAACTCGAGGTGCATGAATTTGTTCAAAAAGCGCTTCGACAGAATTTATGCAGTTCATACTATTCATTACCCTCATCAATCAGGGCCTTCACCAGATTCTCTTGTGCATTTGAAGATTCTCAGTGATTACCTTCATAAAATTTCTGAGATTAAATCATTGATAACATATAGCTGCTGCGCGAACTCGACCGTCCTTTTACCATCAGATCACATTCTAATATTTTCTTACAAATAATTCGTTCTTGCCAGTGGCCACGCGCGTCTTCATTATACTGAACATGACGGTACAGGCCAATTGCCCCGCCCAGTGGCAGAAGTCTGTTGCTAGCTCCACATGAATAGCGTGCCATTTCATTTTCTAAGTCAGATATGAAACTGCCACTTTAATGTTCTTGATAGAACTTAAAGTTCCATGAGAATATTTGAAGGTGGCGTATACTTTTGTAATGTTACTTCATGTTATCTTACATTAATTGCCCTCCAGATGTGCTCTCTCAAAGAAGGGTGCATTTTGTATAAACAACGGTGAGATTGAAATTTTCTCGGTTAAGTGAAAAACAATGCTAAAATATGCAATGTTTGGTCATTCGTTTAGGCTTTAGGAAATCAAACTTACGGTATCCTTACGCGACTTTTATCAAATGACCTCTTAACTCTTTATTTTTTTAAAACTAATGAACGCTATATTATTATATATAAATAAATACAATGAACAAATGATGTTGGATCTGATAGAAAGGAAGGATTAGGATGTGAAGAAGAAGAAGAAAAAAGAAGAGGGAAGAGAGAAAAATCAAGAGTATATAAAAGTATCGATGGGGGATTATTCGAAATGATATTATTTTTATCCAGCCTCATGTATGCTTAAGAGGAAATTATTACTATGCATGAAAGTACTAAAACATCTAATTCCTGGTTTAAAAGGTTCTTTGGATCCTGATTTTTTTGGGGGGAAGTGTTTCGTAATATTTTCCCTATTTTACATTTTACCTCAATGTTAAAAGAGGGGGGAGGTTAAAAATGATATATTTTATTTCTTTTCCTCATATTGTTCTTCATATGTTGTTTAATTTGAATTTTAAATTCTAGTTTAGTTTTGTAAAACTCTACGTTTAAGTTCTTCTCATATTCTTTCTTTTTATCCTCAAAAATTATTTTACTAGAAGAGTTTCTGGGTAACCTAGAATCTATGCCTTTAGGGATATACTTAGTAGAAAACGTAAAATAGGGAAATTATTTTTCAAGTTACTCACTAAACGCTTCCCAAAATATTCAGAATTGCATAAGTTATTTAATAAAAACACAGTTAAATTAAGCTACAGTTGCACTAGTAATTTAGAAACAATAATAAATAGAAAAACGTCAGAAATTTCAAAACTAACACGCAGCAAAATATAAGTAACACTAGTAATTTATGCAACTGTGGAAATAAGAATAGATGCCCATTAGATGAATCTTGTAAAACCGAAGCAATAATCTGCAAAGTAGAAATTATAGATATTAATGATGAGAAGAGAAAGTGCATGGAATGTACTGAGGGTACAATCATATATCGTCATTTAAACTCGTAAGTGTCGGTGCTCTCTAAACTTGCTGATCATAGGTGGATATTAAAAGGAACAACACGGATCCGATTGAAAGTCGGAAAATTTTTATAAAGGCGAAAGCTTATAACAACCACAAGAATATATCGTACCTCTGCCAACAGGACAAAATATATAACATTTGATGATATAATGAACCTTTTGAACTAGAAATTTTGAAGACTTGAAACCTTGCATGCATATTAAGAAATTCCTCTTAAGCGGAAATGAGGCTGGATAAAAAAAAAAAAGCAATTCAATTACCCGCACCGATACTTTTATAATACCCTGGCTTTTCTTTTCTTTTCTTTTCTTTTCTTCTACTTCTTCTTCTTCTTCTTCTTATTATTATTATTATTATTATTATTATTTTAATTTTCTTTGATTTCTGGCGTTTACACATTTCTTTCCGGGTCCCGCCCAGGGACCTAAGGTTAGAAATGGCATCATGAAACTTTCCACTGACAAAAAAAAAAATTACATAGATACAGCCCTTCGTAAAGTGTGGGAAGTACTTGTCAGAACAATCTTTTGTATCTCCTTGGGGCATGGACTTCCAGGAATCCCTTCAATTAGTCTACTGCAATCTTTTCCAACCAGTCCTAGGGCTCCAACTTCAACAGGGATTGTTGATGTTCCCATATGCCACATTTTCGAGATTTCTATTTCAAGGTCCTTGTACTTTGACAACTTTTTGAATATCTTCAAAGATACACTGCAGTCAGCAGGGACTGCCATATCAACAAGAAGTCACCGTTTTTGTTTGTGGTCTTTAATTATTATTATTATTATTATTATTATTACTATTATTCCTTCTTTAAATCTTCTTCCTTCCTTTCTATTACCTTCAATGTCGTGCGTTTATTTATTTATTTTTTTCAAAAAATAATATAGCGTTTGTTATTATATATATGAGAAGATAATGAACAAAGGAAACATTTATCTAACATGTTTCACTTTTATTAAAGCTTCATAAGGGACTGAAATATAGAGAAAAAGTTCAAATAACTTCTCAAATAACTTATACTTTTGTGTTGTTTGATTAATATCTGTCAGTCATTTATGACATGTATTCAAATTCGAAGAGAGATGACGCCAAAATTTTAATAATTTTGGTTTAAAAGAGTCAAATGCAGGTGAAACATGATTGACAAATGAAAATGAAATAACAGGAATGTAAAAATACCATTTACATTCTTCTTTTTCTCAATATTTCCGTCTCAGATAAAGCTTTAATACTAATAAACATTCTGTCGAAATCTAATCCGTACTTGCTCTATATTTGATCACAGTTCATATATATATATATATATATATATATATAACGTGTATTTCGCCAAAATAAAAAAAAAATCCTCCTCTAGTAAAATATGCTTTCTAAAAGAAATCTTAGTAACTATCGTGCTCCATATCAACTGACAGGTCAAAATAGTAATGAATAAATCAATGGCTTATTCATTTATCTTATAAATACTCGTTATTTTAATGAGAATTTATTTACAACAATAACGTTATAGTCTACTCTCCTGATGAGTGGACATAATCTCCTTGAAATGTGAGTAAGGACAAGATAAGTGAGCATTTAAACTTATTTATTATTTTCGTAATATATACGTGTATATATATATATATATATATATATATATATATATATATATATATATATATATTCAGTTCTACTTTTTATTGCTAAAATTTAGTGCACTTGTATAGCAAGATATTACTAAATTGCATTTTGAAATACTGTTCACGTTTTCTCCAAAGAAATAAAAAGTCATCATTTATATGTAATACACACATACATGTTTCCCTTTTCCTAAATATATCCGCTGTTCCGAGCGTACGCTGTCATATTTCTTCTGACATTAAATAAAACCATGGTAGCATTTTTACATTTCACATTTACAACAGTACCGAAGTAATCTAAAATTTATAAATTAAAATCTATCAAAAATAGATAGGAAAACATAAATACATGAAAATCGAAATTACATCAGATATTTTTGTAGCTTTTAATAAATGTTTCTTTTGAAGGCAGTATGCTGACAACATTACAACAGATATGTGATATAATATATATATATATATATATATATATATATATATATATATATATATATATTAGACTCTCCCGTCGGATTCGACATATGAGGTCAAGCAGATCAGTTCCTAGGAAACCGACAGCCCGACAACAGCACATGAGATTTGATTATAATGTTGAAGGTTTCGTGCAGAACCACATCCACAATTTTTGAAGGGCCGAATACAGAGACCTGCTGCACTAAGTGTCACAAGGTCACCAAACGACCCTCCACAGGTTTTGAATTCAGAGTTGCCCTCCTTCTAGACCAGTTGCCATTCAAGTCTATACAACCTAGCCTGTCCTGGTATTTACTTATATCTATCTATCTATCTATCTATCTATCTATCTATCTATCTATCTATCTATCTATCTATCTATATATATATATATATATTGCTGATATGCTTTTATTATAGACTATCTTCAGATATGACAGAGTATATACAGGTAGAGTAATGGATAGTGGCTTAGAACGAGAAATTAGACATCGAGTTCAAATTCAAGTTACTATATTCACTTACGCAGAAATTCTCTTGAAAAAGGATGACTCCATCTTTTCTCTCCCTAGCTATAGGTAAAACAGTAGGACATTATATAAAATAACTTTTGTAATTTAAAAAGAATTGCTCATGCAATTCCCCCAAAAAAAACATTTATTTCTATAGGGCAAAATATCTTTCGGTTTCACCCTAGAGTTTTTGATAAAAGAATAGAATAAATAAATATTATAGCTATCTCAAGGAAAATTAATTGAGGAAACAACGTTTACTGATTGCTTTAGCATAAATGAATATATTTTTCATCTAATTTTTTGGGGACAAGCTTTTCCCTTTATATGTGTCAACGTTTCAGTTATACTTCCTAGTCTTCTTCAGTATTTTGTTGCAATTTTTAGGCTTCAGATATTTTGGATCGGAAAGCTCAATCTTTTTCCAGAGGGACGTACATTTTGGCTTGAATAAACAATGAACTCGTGATTCACAATATAAAAACTTAACAAAGAGCCTATGAAGAATGAATTGCTCTTACATCGATTGAATGTTGTGGGCAGATCAGAATGTCTCATCATCCAATGTGTGTTTATCTTATACTGAGATAACTGACATCACAACGACCATTGGTAAATGATCAATCTGTTTTTCAAACAGTTTTCCCTGAGAATCATTGAATCATCAAATATCATTTTGTTCAGTGGGTTTTTAGTTATTCTCATAATGTAATTTATATGCTGCTTTGCTAGCAAAACTAATTGTTAATAGAAATTATCTTCACTGTGTATTGCTAGCAATGGGGCAGTATTTTCTTGGCTACTGATGACATTAATTCCACCTTTGTTGGTTGCGAGGTACCCTGATGTTTCGCTAACATCATCCAGCCTCGTAAATGTTTCTTTGCAATGTATATCTTATACAGATCATTCTTTATGAATGTTTTTTGTCTGTTTTGCTTTTTTGTTCTTTTTTTTGTTTTTTTTTTGCTTTTGGTTGCTTTGCGTTGTTTAGTTTAATGGACATTTGTTCTGTGCACAGCGAATCTGCACTGGGATTGGACGGATAAAAAAGGATATAATTGACCGGGTTTCAAAACAACTGCTGCAAATATTGCCACCTTGCCAATGAGTTCATTATTTGATGCCTGGGAATTGAGGTAATGTTCATGAATACGCTGATAAGCTTTTGTCTGAATTTACTCTCTTTCGCCAACTTCTTCGCTCTCTATTTCCCTTCCACCTCTCTCTCGCTCTCTCACATAGACAAACGCATGTGTACTGGGTGTAGCATATTTACCCATTATTTAAACATAAATTGAAACATACCTATTCGTCAAAACATTTTCATATTTTACATACGTATTCCTAACATTTTTTAGTTCATTATTTGTTTGTTTGTTTTGTTTTTTTTGTCTTGTTTAGAGTTTTAATTAAATATGACTTTTCAAATAAAACTTGATCAATTTTCGCAATGAAAATGATTTCTATGAAGAATTGTAAGCCTATAAAACAGTGGAATGTTTGCATAAAACCGTTTTAAGTGTGCGGCAAATGTTTGAATGGGAATAAATAACCAAATAAAAGGAGAATTCGTGAAGCCTTCAAGAAAAGGATGATGAGATATTCACGAAAAAGTATGAAAAATATGTCAAAAGAGTAGCATGTTTCGGAAAAGACACTAAGTATTATTGCGAAATCACTCAACGGCTGCCCTCCACGTAAATTTGAGGCCTGGCAGAGCGGAGAAAATGTTGCAGGAGATTCACCAGGCTCCAGAAAATGTTCTCGTTTGGTCCAATGATAAATCTTTAACTGAGGCGGCTGTGGTCAAAACAATAGGGTTAAGGCCACTTCATCAGGAAATATAAGCAACGGTGAGAGTGATGTGAGAGAATCTAATTAGTGCGATGATTTAGACTATTATTGCTTCTGATGATTCGAAATTACTCTTGGTGTTCATTAAAGAAAGATTAAAAATGAAAAGAAAAGGCTACCAGCAAAGTTTGGAAAGAAATATGTTGCCCTTTATTTGGAAGTCGCCATGTCTTCACTAATGACGAACCTTCCGCATATATGTCCAATTTGCTGCAGATCTGATGCAAGAGGCATTTCCGTGGGGTGTTTGACAATCAATTTGGCATTCGTGAAGTCCTTTCCCTTAATCCTATAGACATTGATATATGGCCTATATACAGTGAGCCATGTTTTATGTATCTCATCCTAAAGTGTGTTTGACCTGAAAGAAATGAGGATCGAAAATTTGATCGAAGATGTGGTAAGAAAGCCATGCACTTCATTTGAGAAGAAATTAAGCACCATGGGAAAGCAAAAATGACCATTTTGAATTGTAAATAAATACTACATCATTGTAAAAGTCCGTGCCCGATTTTTCACATAAAATGACCAACTTGACACTAACCTTTGTTTTGGTACCGATTTCTGATGTGATCGAAATGGAATACTTGCATCGTTCAGTTGCTAATTAGACTTTGTTGAATGATGCTTTCTTGTCCACAAATGAATGCCTTCAAGATGGAGGGAGGACAAACTTCACTTTCTTGGAGAATTTCACTAAGTGTCAGAAAATTCAGAAGTTTTCCTTGGATGGGCAAAATGAAATTTGGCAGATTTCATCAGGGTGAGTTACATCTAAACAGTCAATCGATATCTCTATTGCCTTTCGCCATTTGGAGAGATTTGGGTTCAAGAAGATTTCTTAAATCGTAGAGATGTCATTTTCAACCACGACAACGTAAGAACGCATTGTTAAAAATTTACCTTGCGAAACCTAAATGAGTTGAAATGGGACCCCCACCTTCCAGCCCCCAGCGAATTCTCATGACTTCGCTCTTTTGAACTAAATCACAAACTGCTTCCGAGAACATTAAAAATCAAGTTTCAACGGTAATGGCATCCACCAGCTTTAAGGACGATGGGAGAACGTTGTTAAAAACAATGGAAACTACGTGCTTAACTAATAAATGAAATTTGTAACTAAAATATCGTTTTAAATCTTCTAATTGCTTCGGAACTTCCGCAATGATCTAATATAACAATCTGTCTGCAAACAATCCGCACTCGGTATATATATATATATATATATATATATATATATATATATATATATATATATATTAATAATAGATGTTTTTGTGAGAGAGATTCCATCTAAAACTGCAGTAATTCATTCCATATGAGGTAAGTTATTGCCTTAAAGTTCCTACTAGTTATGAATTGTATTCCTGCACTAAAGACTGGAACAGAACTGATTTGTTTCAGTGGAAAAATCAGTATCACATAATGAAATAATTAAATATTAAGTCATGAGTTTCCCCTCAATGTGGCCTACAGACCAAAAACGATCACTCCCTTCCGCACGTAGAATAATTTAAAAAATACACCTATAAAGCCCAGAGTTTACATAAAATAAAACGCTGTGACTGTGGGCAATGTTTAGAATATAATTCTTCTTATACTTTGTTAGCTCTGTTCATATAACATACTTTCAGGAATAACATGAGGAAATGTGCTGTTTACTCATATATATATATATATATATATATATATATATATATATATATATATATATATATATTGCATGTTTCATTAAATAATATAGACATGTTTTGTCTATTTATTGTAAGTAAGTTTCTGATGAGCTTAATAACATTATCATTGAAAGACGAAAGGAAATCACCATATTGATACATGTTTTAATTTTATCTAAGTGTTCGGCTTACATTATCAAAGATGACAATTACATTACAATATACCAAATAATACACGGACGAAACAATAATGATAGATTGTTTTTGTTGCATGAAAAATTTCAAAGCAACGATAAACTGGTGTATACGAGACACGGAAGCTAAAATCGAATCGCATCTCGTGACGTCACACATGACCACGCGAGAGTGAAAACGAGAAGTATTAAGTACGTGAAGCCGTTGATATAAACCAATGGCTTTTATTATCAATTATAAGCATTTAAGAATATTTGTAGAGATTTCGTAGTTTATTTTGTTCAGGTTAGGTTTCAACTGTTTTATGTATATAGCTTCAAGAATTTTTAGTTTTTGTTTATTGTTTTCATGTTTAAGTATAGTTGTGTTTTCAACAAGGATTTTCCGGAATTATGTACGCGGCCAGGCATTTTGTTTTAAATGCCTAAAAATCTTAGAGTCATCATTCAAATGTAGAGTCAAACGTCATAAATGCGAGTTTGTGGTGTGTCCAACATAAATATTATTTAATTCGTTGGAGATACAATCTCCCAAATGGCACTTGAATTTTTAAACTATGTTGGGTTTTTTGCAAATCACTAACGGGGAGAAGGGGAAGAATCATATATACATATATATATATATGGTTAGACAGAGAGAGCGGGGATACATTACTCTTTCTGAACGAGAATCTACACTAATCGAGCACTGAAATGTAAAAAATAAACCATGTTGTTAATTGAACGTCCAGTCGAGAGACAAATGATACTTTTGCCTGGTTGGTTTTGCGCTGCTCTAATATAGGCTTAACTTTTAAAGAGTTTAGAGAAATTTCTCTTTACTGTTTTCTTTTCTTTCTTTTTTATTTTAAATATTTACTCATTATTCAGTTTTAAAGAAAAAGAAAACAGAAAAAATGTTTGTTTTAATTTGCATAGAATCTTAACACTAATGGAGGCATTTAAATTTTACACTCAACCACTACCTTTTTAACTGTAATTCCAAGTAATTAATTTAAAATCCTACTTCACCGACATTTAAACTAATTAGTTGAATCGAGTTATAATAAATAGTTAAGGGCCACTATTTTCCGTGTTAAAGTTCGATAAAAAGTCAGTCATGGATTTTAAGGGAAATAATTATTTTCTACAGAAAAAAATGTTTTCTTTTTTCATTTATTTTTCACTTTCAATGTTTTTATAAAAAATTAAAAGAAAACTCGCGAATGTTCAAAGTTTTGGATCCTTATCATCGGGGCGTACGTGATCGGAAAGAGCACAATTTTACTAGTAACTTGTACATCGTACTGAAAAATACTTCATTCTTCAAAGTAGATATTCTAAATATATTACCCTTACATAAACCTCTCTACAACATTACGGTAAAAGCAAAATACGCCAACAGAAAGAAATAGGGTCATAACCGTGTGATATTTATTTTATTATTATTGATAAATATATAAAAAAAAATCAATATCTTTTTTAATTCAGTAAAATTTTATATCGTGTGAACAGGGTCAAAAAAAGATTATAATTTAGCATTTAAAATGCTGACTGCTCATGTTCAGTTAATGTAAAAGTTATAATTCCTTTTACATCATATTATTAATACTGACGTTAATATTCGTACACAAAAAATAAGAGTTCTGATAGCTTTTAATATTTAAAACTACAGATTTTTTTTAAAATATTATACAAATTCAAAGAAAATGAAATTAGTTTAGATGAATTTAAGGAACCAATATTACTTGACAAAATTATATATATATATATATATATACATATATATATATATACATATATATATATATATATATATATATATATATATATATATATATATATATATATATATATATATATATATATAATAAGCAATTAAAACATTTTACAAACGTGAGAATAACTTTAGTATTACTACGTTAATTTTAGTCACATTGCGCTGGCTAAATGGAAATGTCATTTGTCTGCCTATGTACATTCCTAAGAATCGAATTAGCGTAGATTTCATATTTTTTCAATCTCAATGAGTGAAAGACATTTTAAACAATTAAGACTGAATTTGAGATTTCCTTTGAATTTTTTATTATATTTTAGCACGACAGCAGTTTGTTTAAAACCTGAAATCAATCACAACTTCTCAGATTATTTTTCATGAAATACTTAATTAGATTATTATTTCAATATTACTTTCATAGAAAGTAATTAAATGCTTTAAATAGTTATACATATAGTGAAGAATGTGATACTAAGTTCTAAGACTTAATTTGATGCTAAAGTCACTATTTTTGTAGGTTATAAAACGATTTTTTTTATAAAAGAAAAACATCTTCGGTTAGCGTTTATATTTTATTTAATCCAATAGATTGATTGTATTCTCATCGACATAACCTTGGATTACCTAGGTAAAAGATGACAATATCTTGTTAGCAAATCTCAAAGACAATCTTTTGAAAAAGCAATGTTGTTCTGCTCATTGTCTGTATTCAGCTGTGGCAAAATGAAAATCTCGAACAAGGAAACTGAAATGTAAAAATGGAAGATGGCGATGAATCAAGGTTTAATGAGTTAACCGAAGACTAACACACCTTAAATAAAAATCTCAACGTTACCTGTTTGAAATGACGTGGCACATCAATATTATTTGAAAAGAATGTTAATTCAGATATATGTAAAATTATTTAAAAGGCGCTTAGTAATTCCATTGTATATTCTGATAATTAAAACGTAGCCTAATTGATATGTCATTTGCACCCACATGTCGCGTTTAGAATACACGTAAAAATTCTAGGCTTTTAAATCCTTGTTTGAATATTTTGTAAAATGAGTGGTCGCAATAATAATGTCCCCGGGGATATTTTTTCAAAAGGTAATAAGCATCCTGGATCGTCTATTTGAAACTCAAGAGGAAATAGTTAATGGCGAGAATTTATCCACAGTAGATCTGTCATTCGTTCTGTATTTCAAGTAGAACTTAGGTCCTGCCCACCGATTCCACCCATTTAGCTTGGTACCCTTCGATGTAGTTGTTTGTCAATAAGTATCCTTCTGCTTTATATAGTTAACAAATACCAAATGACCTATGGATTCAAGTATTTATCAAAATTCATAAAGTAAACTCGAACTGACACGCCCGAAATTTGCAATCACTTTCAAGATTCCATTTTCAAGGATTTGATTGTACGCCCTTCAAATCTCTGCTGTATGAGTGTGAATCATTATCGATGAAGGCAGAGACAGAAAAATGAACCCAGATGTTCAAAATGCCATGCCTAAGGAAACTGCTCGGCATATTATACAAAATTAAATAGTAATAGAAAGCGTTCTCCGAAGCAACGTACACTAACAATTTCCATCTTGCATAAGAAAGTCAGAAAATGCTCAAGTAATGAAATGATCAAACAATTTGAAAGATTGAAAAGACATTGCAAAAGAAAAAAAGTTTCGGTGTAGGACACAGACAGACAGGTATATAGAAGGATCATAGTTTCTTCTGTCTTCGTCAGCCTGGAAAAGAGTAACTTATTTACCTTTAATTGTTGGTGTAATTTATATTTTGTTTTTAATTTCCCATATATGTTTATAAAACATTGCGTTATTCGCGTATTTACTATTACTAAAGGAATTTTTTGTGTAATATTTGTTTCTAAGGTCATTTATTTATTAAGATGTATATTTTTTCTTTATCTACTAATTTTAACAAACCATTATAAAATCAGCAAATAACGAATAAAACCAAATTATTCCAAAATATCATGAAAAATATGGAAAACAACATCAGCCAGCAACAATAAATAAAAAAAAAACTGTAAACTCTGTTTCGAGGAGAAAACAGCCTTAAATCATTTTCTCAAAAAACACAAATCACTAAGTGATAAGTACCTCTATCAAAATGCAGACACAAAAACATTTTTTATGCCTTAGTTTTAAATTGAAAATTAAAAACGTAAAATACAGCCATGATGAATGCAAATATATGCACTATATACAACGCAGGTATTGTAACATACTTTACGAAAAACCTATATTTTAAACTAAAAAAATAAGATTATTAACCCTGACAAATATAAAATATACAAAAACATTACATAAACAAATTAAATAAATAATATTCTAGATAACAAACGACGAATTCACACATAAACACAAGGAAATGTAATAAAAATAATCTACAATATATAAGTAAGTAGTCAATAATAAATAATGAGTAAAAATTAACACTATAAAATAGCTACAAATAACCACATTTGGATCCACTATAAATTTCTTCACAATAGACTATAGAACAATTTGAACATAATTGCACCAATGAGTAGCATATATAAACAGTCGAGGTAAAACACAACACACATGTCCTGAAGGTTCCATTCAAGCATGAAACAAACTGTCATCTCTCGCTGTTGATCTCATTGTTCACTTATATATATATATATATATATATATATATATATATATATAATATGTCGTATGATCCTGCCTTGAAGCAATCGGACGTCTAGCCACACCGAGGAGTGGAACAGTTTGTCTGTGGATGACTATATATGCTCCTGAAAATCCGATTGAGCTTTCTAGGGAAAAGGTGCTTTTAAAAAAAAACAGCGGGTACTACTACTATCAACCATTACTCTTCAAATAAAATTGAATTGAGTTCTATGGACTGCTGTCGTGTTTCGTATAAAGAAAATCTTGAAAATTCTTCGAAGACAAAACTGCTCTCTATTAATCACCACAGAGAGCCTTCCCTTCCCTCCATTAGAATGTCTGACGCTCAACTTCTCGAGAGCAACTCTCTGCGGCTTCTCGGTCTCACGTTGACTGCTGACCTGAGATGGAATAAATACATCGAGTCAATTGCCTCGTCCACTGCGAGGAAAGTTGGCTCCCTGAGCCGCGCTAGGAAGTTTTTCTCCCCTGAGTCGATCCTCCAGATATACAAATCCACAATTCGCCCTTGCATGGCGTATTGCTGCCATATATGGTCTGGCGCCCCTTCTGTTTGCCTCAGGGTTCTTGATAGGCTCCAGAAGCGGATATGCAATATGGTTGGCCCTGCCCTGGCGTCTCGTCTACAGTCACTTTCTCACAGACGCACCGTCGCCTCCCTCTGTCTGTTCTACAAATACTTTCATGGAAATTGCTCCGAGGAGCTGCATTCGCTGGTTCCCAGACTTCATGAGTTCAAGCGCCCTACGAGGCTGGCATCCCACTCTCACCCCTTCACTGTCGAAACTCCTAAATGTAGCCGTCTCTTCTACTCTAATAGCTTCATGTCTCGCACCTCTCGCCTGTGGAACTCTCTTCCCTTCTCCTGTTTCCCTGTGAGTTATAATCTCCA
This sequence comes from Acanthosepion pharaonis, assembly GCA_903632075.3. Lineage (NCBI taxonomy): Eukaryota > Metazoa > Mollusca > Cephalopoda > Sepiida > Sepiidae > Acanthosepion > Acanthosepion pharaonis. Next base: position 555,585 of record CAHIKZ030001125.1, on the reverse strand, counting down.
GCTATTCAAGTGTAATGTCAATCGACATCTCCAGTTGCCCTAATCTATCTACTACCTCATCCTATCTTCTATCACTCCTATCTGATCTTCCTATTTTCTGTAACCCCTTGCGTCCTAGTGGCTTCCCACCTTGCTTGGGGTGAAATGCTTAAATATATATATATATATATATATATATATATTTCTGTGATTTTGTTGCTCTCTGTCCTTAATAATGTTTTCTTTTTCTCATATTTTCTAACATTCAATTTTTCCTATGGCGTCTTAGTTGTTTTATTGCAATAAAAAATAAAGTTGGCCATCTACGTAACAGTTTCAAGAGGTAACTGGCCTTTCGACCATGTTCTTAACCGGGTTTATCAGTGTTATACGTTGGTAACTTTTTTAGAGAGAAAGCCATAAAATAAAATACAAGTAAATACTTTTCATTTTACTTTGGCTTTTCATCCTTACAAATGGATTTGTAAAATAAAAAAAATAATTTATTCATTTTACTATGAAGTAGATTTCTTATTGTACGCACCGATGCAATATTTTCATCTCTATCATCAAGGTTTAACCATGTCCATTGTATTAGTTCAGATATTACTTTGTAGAGAGCGAAATCTCGGTGTAGATTCATATCTATAATGTTAGATTTCTGAATGCTAGTCTGGTATCAATCATATCAGACGAGATTAATCGTTTTATTAGATTGTCGCCGTAGTCGTTTGTGGGTCATAGGGTTAGGTTAGGCAGTCACGACGCAAAGACATTCTCCTAACCCACTTTTTATACATTTAATCATTTGTGCATTGAAAGAAATACAAATAAATTGGAAATGCAAATAACAAATTTTAATCAATTTGAGATCGGATTTAAAAGAATTAACAACTGTAATTTGGTCTCTATTAATCTATTATTTGGCGGAGATGGCATACTATTTTGAATTGTTCCGATTAATTGAGGTTTGATCTCAGTTAAATAACTAAGTTAACGAGCAGGAAGTATCGCTATAATACTAGCTTTCTACCTGATATATATATATATATATATATATATATATATATATATATATATATATATATATATATATATATATATATATTGGCAGAGAATGAAAGAGAGTTATTACACAGGTCGTGTCCACGTATAATTAAAAAGCCATAAAGACTACTTATTTAAAGAAATTCAACCTGCACAAATTTATAAGCTTCAACACAATGATTCCTAAAAGCATTCACCCTATAATGTGCCTAAAATGCCAGATATAATTTTTGTAAAACGAAACCTGATTATTACATCGTTGAACTTTTTTAATTTTCACATATTACACTATTATATATATATATATATATATATATATATATATATATATATATATATATAGACAGATGTATGTGTTTGTGTGTGTACGTAAGATAGTGTCAAAGACGAACTAAAGCAACAAACCTTTTGCCATCTACAACATGCGAGGGGCTGCCGTCACTCTGTTATTTCATTATCCGCATCGATGAATCTTGAAACATATTTCCGACCTCCCTGATGTAAAGTTTTCATACTTGAGCTAGCAGTGTGTTCCATTTTTAAGAAAGGTAGATCTTTTTCCTTGGAAAACAATCTCGACACACCGTTTCTGCTTCGTTTTCTCTTCATTTTACCCGATCACTAACGACTGAGAACTCAGTGTAATAAATCTCTCTTTATGTTCAACGGAAATGACGGAATTATAGAGTTTATATTTTACCAATATGGGTTCAAATACTACGGTAGTCTTTAAGAGTCCATTTCCTTGGATGTTTCTCATGTCATTTGATGTCCTAATGAAATCCTTGATCATAGAATCACATGCAACGTGAGCTAAACAATGTGAGCTTTATATGTTGTGGTAATGTTCAAATGAGCCTCTTGGATTATTTACAATCAACTGTGTCTTGAATCAGTAACATATTCCAATTAACCCTCCCCCTCCTAGAAGAAGACTATTTTTTTAGCATTTCGCTCTCCTATGGTGATTAGTAAAGGCAAAATAAAAAGAGACGTTTTTTGGTTCCGTTGCTTCACCACCAATTCGTTTTTCTTCACCTGGAGATATCAAGATGAGACTATCCATAAATAACCCGTATGACCTCTGACTGTGGTTCCAAATAGCGATAAATATTTCCAAATTTGTCAAAATGAGGAAGTGCCAGATGAAAAAATTTCGAAAAGTGTCAATAGAAGCAATTTATTTTTCTTTAAAAACTCCACTATAGAGTGTCATTTTTAGTCGTCTACTGTATCGATTCCTTTCAACCTCAAAAATTTGGTGAACTCCAAATTTATACTATGTATTATCAGTGTTAACATTTCACCTCTCCAACGAGGCCTACCCAGAAATCAAATAAGAAAATTTCTTTCATGGTATCGCCGCTTCTGTTTTTTGTATTCAGTTTACTTAAAAAACAGAGAGAGAGTCTGATAGGAATTGTGTGGCCATGCGCCATCTTTGTCAGCTGATAGAAGAAAAGATGATTTTTCTTTAGAAATCATTTTGTCTTCAGTAGTGATTCTTTTATTATTATTATTTGTGCTAGAGAGTAGTTCTCCAAACAGCTAAATCTTCTGAATACAATTTTTCCAATGTGGCCGGCCTACCGCAAATGAAATATATGCTGCATAACTTCAAAGATACGGTCATCAGAATCATTTTAAAATAAGGGATAAAATCGAACGAATTCTACTAGAATCTTTCTAATTTCGATTGAAAGCAAATGTCTCCCGAAGATCCTTCTAAATAGATTATGAAATAATATTTTTGATATTCACTTCCCTCTAGTGTAAATAGAACTTTAGAATTTGTCATCAGTTGTATTGAGTTGTATCATACTAAGAAAAAACGTGTTATATTTTGTTATTGTTTCCTAGCAGATAACCCCAGAGAATAAGGAAAATACATTGAATCCTAAAAACGGTTACAAAAATACGTCGCTGGTCTTTCCAATAGCCAGCTATTCTATCTTTTTACTTGCTCGTTGAATTGAAATGAAAAAATGAATTATAAACCTAAAGGGAGTAATACTTAATTCATAATGATTATTAATTATCATAATGCTTTCACGCTTACTAGACAAAAAAAAAGGAAAAGTTTCATCTTGCACTACTTGATACCCTAAGAACCCTAGAGACATATTAGTAGCACCTTTGAATAATATGGAAGAAAAATATTCCAATAATATTTCCACCATATTCCCTATTTCGTTCAGTTCAGAAGTTAATTTACTTTTCTGTATTGTAATCAGAAACGTAGCCTTCTTTGGGGCGACGCACTTTAATTCCAGGAAATGGTGACATTTTACATTCGGATTTATTTTTTAACAAGACAAAAAATGTTTTATTATTTCGTAAATCTAAATACACAGGCGACACCTTTGTATATTGCTAATGAGCAGAAAGACAACTGAGAAATATACGTTTAAGAAAAATAAATGCTGTCAGAATTGACGCCATAGATGTTAACAGGTATGTTTCCCCAATGAAAATTATCTAATCATCAAAGATAACATTTTTGCCGTAATAAATTTAATAACATTAATGACTTGACTCTTTAAAAAGAGTTGATTTGATTTTGCAGCACTACCAGAAAATGTATAATATTTAATAAAATTTCCTAAATACAATTCTTGAAGATACACTAAGCATAAGTTGGAAAATTGTATGGAATTTATATTAAAGAATATATTTTCCATTATTATTAATTAGGGAGGACAATTTATTGCCTATTATTAGTACTTCATTTTTATCGGACGTCATCATTCGTAGAGACAAGTTTGTAACATTGTCTTGAATTTTATTTTACTTTCACAGATATTATTTGTAAAAAGATTATTAATAAGCTTTATATAAACCAATTCTTTAAAAGTTCAGAATATTATATTTTGAAATACCATGTACCTGTTTCTTCACTGTAATATAAATAATATAATTTATTTCGCATTATTTAGTTAAGGTTCGGATTGAGGAAACAGAGAGCCAAGTTCGAATTCCAGTCGAGTCCGTTACATTCACTTATCTGCCATTGCCCTTGGGAAAGGTATTAATCCTCCTCTATAATCCTCCAGCTATAGGCAAATAGCAGGACAGGCTCGGTTCTTAGATGACATCTGGTCTAGAAGAAGGACAACTCTGAATTAAAAACATGCGGAGGGTCGTTTAGGGACCTTGTGGCACGTTGGGCACCAGGTCTCTGTATTTGGCCCTTCAAAAAGTGTGCCGGTTCTGCCTAAAGCCTTTACCACTATAATCAAATCATATGTGCCGGTGTCTAGGCTGCCGGTTCCTAGGAACTGAGTTGCTGGACCCTCATGGATCGAATACGAAAATATATATGTTGATTTATTGTTGATTGCAGCTATAGAAGATAAAAGTATGGAATGCGGCGGAAGATTAATACAATTTAAAAATCGACTGCAAAACAATTGAAAAAAAGTTGAACAGAAATCATACAAGAATCGAAAATGTGCTGAAATAAAAACAATAAAAATTGGTTTTATTAAAGCTGGAAATGATGATTCGTGTAAACTTGCAAGTTTACTAAGCAAAAATCTTGTAATGAATATCGAGAAAATATTTGAAAAATCTAGTGTTGCAAATGTAAACGTAGTAAAAGAATTTAAGATTGGAAGATAATTTCATTAAAAGACGGATGCAAACTACTACATATAATTACACATCACGAGAAGAAATGTGTAAAGCTTGATGAAGAAAGAAATAAAAACTGATTTCTCAGGAGTAGAGAGACATTAAATGGACAATCATAGAGAGGCGTTTATCTAAATTTCCATTCATTCTTTTCTCCGATAATCGGGTGTCATCCGATTCACAATATATTTCAAGCCTTTTTATATTTATTTATTATCGTTACTTTAAACTAACACAGTATCACATCAATTGGGTCCCCAATATGAGTCAAATCACCAAACACTCGAAATCTTACTAATTATTTTGATACATAAGACAACCAAATCAAGAATGAAGGAGATTATTTTGAAAAATATTTTTAATGTTACGGCTTTATTGATATAGGAATATTTAGTGCTGATAGTGGAAAATGAAAGGTATGTATTCAAACAGAATTTGATGATTTTATTTCTAGGCAATGCTTCGAAGTTGTTTATAGCTATTAACGAAACACGTCACGGATATTTAGTTAGGATACAATTTTTTGCACTAGTAAACAGAACAAATATTTCTCGATAGAAAGCAAATAATAAGAGGCGAATTGATCATTTTATGGCTTAAAAGTAAACTTCAGATTGAAATTTTTCTTGACAACTAGTTTCGCCTAATATATATATATATATATATATATATATATATATATATATATATATATATATATATAAAAAAGGAATATGTTATAGTGGTTCCAACGAGAAAAAGTATGTATATTAAAAAGAAGAGGGGTGCCGCAAACGTTTTTTTTGTTGTAATGTGGATTTATTGAGAAAAAATATTATACTTTGTTTTACATAATTTCACGACACACGTTTCTGGTCTGGTCTCAAACCGTCTTCAGGTGAAAGTGGAGATTTTACATATTATTAAAAATAATTTTTTTTCTTCATGTTCAATGTGGAATATTCTCGATATGAGACATTCTGTTTGTGTGTTAGCAATCCGAATTTTCTTTCTAGAATTGTCAATGACAATTGTCAATTGACAATTCTAGAAAGACAATTCTCTTCTTTTAATATATATATATATATATATATATATATATATATATATATATATATATATATATATAAAAATTGCTAATGCTTTAACCATTTTACATATGTTTGCCAATGAATATACTATAGGAATGAATTGAAAATTATGAATAAAGAAATCTTACCTCTTTAGAAATGGTGTAAATTGTTAATAGCAGATTAGTGTTATTATGTGTAATAGTAGATAATTACACACTTGAATGGAAATATTTTTGAGACACTGAAACATTTGTCGCTGACAGAACAGTAAAATACACACACATACATAGACACAGACCTGTATATAAATACCTACACGCAAATACACATACACACACACATATAGATAGATAGATATATAGATATGATAAAATAAAGTATTAATATATTCTATATTTATTGGTTATGGGTGCTCAATATCAGGGAAAGAATGTATGCATCTATAAAAGTGGGCACAGAGGTCAACCCCTAGAGATACCAGTCTGTTTTATGATTAAATGCAAGCTTCTGGTCATATGTCTTTATATATGTTGTTCAATGATGAATTATGAGTAATAAAATTTATTTTATTAACCGAATCGTTGTTGGTTCGGCGGTAACAGTTATGTTTCAAATTATTCTATAAGCTATTGTTTAGAAATAATTGTAGATCAGAATATGGTTATTTGTGACTATATTATTGTGGATTCTGTTAATATTTTACTCAATATTTATTACTGATTCCTTATTTATTTTTGTAGATTATTATTATTACAGTTATTTTTGTTTATGTTTGCATTCGTAGCTTATTAATATGTCTATCATTTGCTTAATTTGTTTATTTATTTACATTTGTTTTGTGATTATGTTTATTCATTTATTTTCGGAGGTTAGTTAACTTTATTTTGTTTAAAGGAATGCCTTTGTCAAAAATACGCTGCGTTGTATATAACGTAAATATTTGCATTTTTCAATGTGGTTATCCGTTTTTAGTTTTGCAATTTGTGTCTGTATGGCCGGGGTTTGATTATAGGAATTCTCTCCTCCAAAGTTTACAGTTTTCGGATTTATTTTTTCATGCTGATGTTATTTTCTTTATTTTCGATTTATTTTCTGTGTAATTTTGGTTTTGTTTTTAATTTCGTATACAGAAAACATTTCGCTGTTCTGTGTATTTACTATTTGTAAAGTAGATTCTGCATGCGTAGTTTATCTGATTACAAGTTTCTTCAGTTAATCCCATGTATTTCTCTTTATTTTCTGATATTTTTTACAGTGGTTTGGTATATTATATTATTTTGAAAGCAATTGCCATTTAAGGAGATTCATTCCTTACTCTAGAGTTACAGACGTGTTTCACTTGTGCGTTAGGTTTGTAGGTTATTTTTCTGTTGTGCTTTTATTATTTTTTATTGTAATTTTTTTATTATTTTGTCATTTTCTCAATTCAACTCCAGTTTATTTTATAATGTTTCTGTTGAATAATCTGTAGAGAGTGTTTGACGTGGACAGACGCGGGCCCACTGTCCGTGAGCATGAGTTTAATGTTTATTCTTCCTACGTTTGTTGGTAGTTTTTTGTTGTACCATGGTAATATGATGTTGTTTTTTTTTTCACTTGGTTTTGTAATGTGTTGTGTGTATGTGACTGTTGTCGAAAATCATCTTTTAGGGTGGGTTCATAATCTTTTTAGCTTCGCTCAAGATGGTTCTATTGAATAAATTGTGGGATCTCCTCTATTATTGTTTGCAGGTGGTTGGAAATATGTGTATGCAAAATGGTGTGTAGTCTGCTTTCTTTTCTATATGGTTGATATTTACATTATTTTAGGTTCAATGTGAAATTTACAAAATGTAAATGTTTTAAGCATGTTTTCTTGTCTGTGTCGAATCTCATATTTGTTTTAATTTTATGCTTATTTTTATGGTTGTGTAGGTTATTTTTTTCTTTTGTTACAGTTTCTTAGGATTATCAGACTGCCCTCCCTAGAGAGGCCTGTATCTTTTTATCGATTAGTTACTTAGTTCATGTAGCAAATGTATACCTATAAGCCTACTGTCGACACTATCAAAACTTCCCATTATAACGTTGAAACTTGCTTCATGGTCATTATTGTCGAATAATAGTGTTTTTTAGTTATAATTAATGATTTTTTTCCTTCGTTTGTGGTTATTCTTATTTTTTTCTTGTGTCAATGAACCAGCTCTTGAGTTTATGTTGGGCCAGCTTATGTTGTTTATAATCTCTTGAAATAATCTTGGGACAAATAAAAAAAATGTATCCTATCTAGAGAATTGATGCTATCGTAGAATAGACTTACTATGTATCGTTACTCAGAATTATTCAAACATATTTCCTTTTTTAGATATGTACATAGATTATTTTTATTCAAAATAAATATTTCATTAATAGAATGAAATTTTTTGTAGAAGTAACTCCAGTTAATCCTACGGCACCAATACAATTGAGTTCTAATAGACTTTCAATAAAATATTCTCTATCAATATAAACATGTTATGCGTATATTTCAAATGACTTGTTTTGCTATAACAAGTCTAAGTACAGAGTATCCACGATATTGTCTATTTGTGCACAATTCGTCTGGTTAGTTGACAAAATGATTTTCTCCTTTTACTCAATGAAAAAAATCTTATAATGCACTTTCACAAAACACTAGTTCATAGCTTACCCAAATCCGCGTACTTAGTTTAATCATAATAAAAAAGATTTTTTTCCCAATAGAAAGATTTATTTACTCGGTGTAAATGCATTTAACTTGACTTGAACACTGAATAAAATGCTGGAATGAAAGTGCATTTTGTCCCTTAAACACCAACTTTATTTCTCAAAAAAGAATGCATTCACATTAATGAGCATTAGGCAGGGATTTTGTTTATATTTTAATTGCAGCAAGTCCAAAGAAGAATGTGCAATATTATCATTCCTGTCCTGGCATCCCGGCTTCAGTCCTTTTCCCACCGCCGTAACGTAGCTTCCGTGGGCCTTTCTAGCAAATGCTTTCATAGTAATTGTTTTGATTAGCTATCATATTTCGTCCCCATATTTTAAACGTGGAACTATTTTGGCTGTTATGTTTCGTCATTTTATTATTGAAATTGCTAAGTGTAAGCTTAAGGTCTATAATAATGCTTGCTTCTATTCGAATTTCTCGCATGTGGATGTCTTTTCCGGCATTTTGCTTTACTCTCAACAATGATTTTCAAAAATTTTAATTCACAGCCAATCGTCATCTTCTGTTTCCTGGAACGTTGTTGTCTTAATACGCTCTCTCACACCCTCTCTTTCTTTCTCTCTCTCTTACTCTCACCCTCTCCTGAACGTTTTCCCAATTTCTTACACTCTCACTAAACACTTTTGTCTTAATGCTTTTATCGCTTTTGAAATTATAAAAAAAATAGATGATTGATAATATACAGAGTGATATATCATATAATTTCTCAATGCAATCTGGGGAGTTTGGTTACCAAGGTAACACAGTATAGTCTTCTTCATCTTTCTGTAACCATTTCTGTACAAATTAGACATTGTGGCAGTGCGCATTGCGCCACTAATGTCCTCTCTATAACAACAAAATACACCCGGTAGTAAGGTCTCGGGAGTTTTTGATAAACGTGAGACCACCTCTTAAATGTTGTTATTCCCAGGTCCATCCTGACTTGGAGTGGTAACATCTACTAGGTACCCATCTGCGGTCAAATAGTGAACCCCCGAACTGAGGTCAAAACACATTGAAACTGAAGAAATATATTTTTATTGTGAAGGCGTCAGCAATATATTTTCATAGTAAAAAAAAATTACTGCAATGTTTTGTAAAATAAATATAACCGGTGCTACAACTTGTAAAGAAATTGTAAAAGAAATTAGTAATGCCCTCAAGAAGATTAAATTTCTGCATAAAATGACCCGTAAGGTGTTGATACGCTGTTAAAAAAAGAAAGAAACAAACAAACGTGTCCCTCTGAAATATACTGGACTATTTTAGAAAACAATTGTCACAAATCTTTGATGAAGTACGTTCCACATAAAAGAGAGGACGTAGATTTTTAAGAACATAAACTTGCTCATCTATCACACCTAAACTCTATTAGCTTTTTTTTTACTTTCCTCACAGTGATTGTCTAGTTCTATTGCTTCTGCAGGATAATACAACACACGTAAACTTTAATTTAAATTATTCGGTAGAAAACAAGACGTATCAGATCAAATGAGTGCTCATTGGTCAGAGTGACTCTTCTGCCTGGTCTTTGCTTAATGCAGCACAAAACACAAAAAGGATCAATCTATGGAATCTTGTGAGACTTTCCTTTCTTCTCTTACGCCCAAAATCCATGTAATTTATTGCCTTATTGCATTTATGCTGATACAGACTTGAGGATATTTTTAATTACATCTCAAATCGATGTGTCTGGCCCACCCAATGGTTGGTGATAGCTCATAAAACTGAAGATTGAAACTAACACAAAGCATTTCGTTTCAAAATGTAGTGATTTTGCCAAATAAATTATTCTCTACCAACATTACTGAAATCATTTTTTTTTTTACTTTATGGATGCGATATTCGACACATAAATGTAAACTATTTGAAGCAGGATTACCTACTTATACACTCTTAATCCGCACATGTGCAGTTGTTACGAGACAGTAGTTATTATTCTTAGTCCATATCCCTGATTATAATATTTTATTGCATTTAGAAATTGCCCCAAAATTGCATCACGAGAGGTTTCATCTTTAGTATAATATTTATGATAAAGATTTCAACAGATACATTTTATATAAAATATATATTTGAAAAAGTGAATCACAAAGGCATTCAATAACCCTTCATAAAAGTCGTAAACGCTTGAGCGTGAAGATCTCTAGATGCTTGGTTCTAAATACCGATAGGTTATTCCAATATGTTCTTAGTAGTACTTAAGATTTTTGCAGCAATGTATCCGTTGCTCGCTAACGAGATGCCGCCGTAAGTAAGTAAAACGCTGAAAAGAACGGAACATTTTACAAGTTTCAGAGATACTGTAATTTGTTATGATAAAGGCAAACATTGCATAGCCAATGGTCAAGAGTACCAACATCATCCGTGAAGCAATGGTTCAATATTTCATAAGGGAAGATAACCTAGACAGTCAGTGATCTCACGTGATCTGGTGCTACAAAAAGATGTTCAGTAATATAAATATCTTAATAAAAGACAAATACTATTCGCAAAATATTGGCAGACGTTTTCTGAACATTAGAAGCAAAAGTTATACATCAAGCTGTTAACAACAGACCGCGCCAGCATGCCCTTCTTTCTTGGTTAGCTCTTAAAAATACCTGTTGGCGCGTCTGAAGTTTGCTAAGGAATATTGATGTAAGCCAGGTGCCTACTGAAGTGATAGTATTTGGTCTGGTCAGACTAAAATAGAGATAACTGGCTCCAATTCACATCGTTAATTTAAAAGAAGAAAAAAGAACTATTAAAGCCAGACACGGCCGTCCCAATTGAGAAGCATGTATGACTATATGGTAGTGTTTTCATCAGAGTATGGAACAAATTCACGTGATGAAAGGAAGAATTCATGTACCCAGATATATTGAAAACGAACCTCCTTGCGTCAGATTAGACTTTAAAATTAAATCGTAATTGAATCCTTCTGCAGGATAATAATACATATACAACCAAACACAATCAAACAATAGTTAAAGAATAAGGAAATCCGCCTAGTGAAGCCATATGAGGAATTTTTACCATGAGGTCAAAGTAATGGACAGTTAGGGACCCTGTCGTGACGAGCAAAGACGATTCCACGAGGAATTAGGCTAGGTTTGATTCGGCTTTGTTTTGTGACCCACATACTTTAAATATGTCTTTTAACACATTCATTTCATTACACACTGATTTTGCTTACATCCATTGTTTGGTTACCGTAAAAATTTAGCAAATCTTAATGAATTTCTTCGGGTGCAATTTTATTCATGGTATAATCAAAGTATACACGGTTGCTGCGTATACACTTACATATAACAGGCTAATTTACCAGACCTCCGCTCAGATGCTTTCTTAAAAAAAGATTAAAAAAAAACTATGGGTTATTGGCACCAAGTTTCAGTTTCAATTACCAAAGCACTAACATTTTTCTATGACACCGTGAGCCAAAATAATATAATAGTGGGGATTACTTTCATAGTGGTCTTTCTTGATAGATATATCAATATAAATAATCTAAAATAAATATTATTAACTTCTCAAATAAGAAATAGCAGTTTATCATTATTTCATTTATCTGTAGTTATTCAAGATCATAAACGTCAATGAGATAAGGCTGTGAGCAAAAGGTTACCCAACAAAACACTCAATCATTTTTGACTTGCATAATGTATATATGTACAAAGAATTAATAAACGAATTCTATTACTTACTTGTCTTGGTAAAAATAGAAAAAATCGACTTTCTATGGGTGCGTCCATTTTTCACTTCGTACACACACACTCTCTCTCTCTCTCTCTCTCTCTCTCTCTCTCTCTCTCACTCTCTCTTTATATATATATATATATATATATATATATATGGATTGGATATATATTTGGCAGAATGTTTACATTGAGACATGTTTCAGTAAATAATTTAAACAATTTTTGTCTACTTATTTTCATTTGGATGCTTTCATATTCACGGATAAACTTTTTGGTGTCATTATTAAAGGAAGAGACAAAATCGTCTTGTTGATACATGTTATTTTATTCCGAGTTCTTTCGACAAAGACACAATGTCATCATCAGGGTGTTGTTTTATTCGAGACAAATATTGTAGTTTTCATGATTTACAAAGACAAAATCGCTGTGTTCATATGAAAGTTATTTTTTTTTTTACTTGTTTAGTGAAGAACGCTGAGGGAGTTCTGTGATGGCTTGACTAACTCTACAGGGGAGGTAACTAAGTATGGTGTTGTCGAGGGTTTTAAGAAATAAATATTAAAACTATTAGTACAAACCTCAATATTTTAAGGTATCTACTGTAAACATTTTAAAACAAAGAATTATTCACCCCACCTCCATAATTACAATTAAAGTTGTAAAACCTGAAATTTTCATGGAAACATCCTGTGCATTTATTTTTTACAAATATTGAAATAATGGATTTGAAAGATTATGGAATGATGCACAGAGCAAAATGTTTATTTTAATGTAAATAAAAATAATACAAACAATAACAAAAAATTAACATAGGACAAAATGGCACTCTTGCCTAAAACAATCACTTGTGTAATATTTATTTTTGATTATGCATTTAATCATTTTTGATGGTACCTTAGAGATCACTACTCACAATGATAGGTATTTTGCTCCTATTTTGCTCTATTCCTCTTTGGCAATAGCTTCTCCATATGTAAGTACTTCTTTCTCTTTCTTTTATCTTCAAAAATGCCCATAGATTTTCATGGAGTTTAGGTCAGGACATTGTGCCAATACCTTAATTTTTCTTTTATCTAATAATTTTATGACAATCCTTGCTGTGTCTTTCAGGTCATTGTCATGTTGGAACTTTCAGTGATGCCCCAAAGACAGCTTTCATCCACTTGATTTTATATTATTTGTAATAATAACCAAATACTACTCTCACTAGCTCTCCTGTTCCAGAAGCAGCAGAACATCCCTAGAACAGAATGACCCCAGAATTTTGCATAATTGTAGGACGGGTATTTTTTATTTCATGAATTTATTTCATTTTCATTCGTAGATAACAGAAGTTCATGTGACCAAATATTTCAAATTTAGTTTCATCTGACCCTAATAAAGAGTTCCAGTATTTATTCTCTTGGTCTAGATTGCTTCTAGTATAATCTAATCTGAATTTTAGGTATTTTGGTGTTAAACAAGAGAGATTTCTTTGAACGATAAGTCCTGCTCAATGAAAGCATCGAGTACCCGTCTTCGTCGATACATTCAATCTTGATATCTTTATATCATTGACAATGTCGTGTGTCGTTAAGTGAGGAGTCTTCCAGACATCTTTAGCAATTATCCTTTCCATTGTCTCAGAAATTAAACATTTTTTGCCAGTCCGTAATTTATTCACAAAACAATGAGTCTCGTACTTCTTGATGCTACAAATTGTCTATCTAGGAATATGTAAATGCTTGAACAGTGTTCTATGTCCATCTCCATGTTTGTATGCATCAACTATCTTCAATCGGAACTTTTTGTCAAGCTCAGCCGTCTTCGCCATGGCTGTAGAACGAATGGGGTTTCGTAGTCCGTCGCATTCACATATTGTCTTCTTCATTACCTTTTATAATGTGATAGAATCAGCTGAAAAGTATTTCATTTTCAAAGGGTGATCGTATTAAATGTCAAAAAAAAAAAACATTAGAATTGCCATAGAACAATACTATTTCCTAATTTCTATAATGATGGGTGAATAATTTTGGACTGTATTAATTTTTAGAAAAATCTATAAATATGAATATAATAGATCGAAACTTCTAAAAATTTTACAAATTATTCAAAATCAGGAATGAAATATTTATGATAAATTTAATAAGTACTTGAAAACATTCACATTTCCTTAGAAAATATGCAAATATTCAGTGGGAGTGAATAATTCTATTCACAGCTGTATGTATATATATATATATATATATATATATATATATATATATATATATATATATTATATTGTAGCAGCATGGCCTGCCGTTGCCCGTGCTTGATTCAAAAAATCGTTACGGCTCATACAGCAATCGCTATCAATTGACTTAAAATATTTTTGCCCTTCCTTGCCTTTAAAGGAGTGCCCTTTGTTGTGCTGATGTTGCTACATGCCTTACTTCTTGTCTATCTCACACTGCGAATTTTTTCTAAGCTCTATACTAAACATCAAATCTGTTACGAAAAAAGAATTAAACAAAATGAACACAAAACGATCAGCTTTAAAAAAGGACTTGTAACTGGAAAAACCGAATGAAAAAAGAATGTTAACAACAAATACTTCTTCACACCCAACCCAGTTCTACGGAATCAGAATCAACGTTGAGTTTAAGCAAGCGAATGAGCCAATTGGAGTAAAGTGCCATGCAGATTTAAATTTTTCCCACTTGTGACGAATGCAGCTATCAATTTTTTTGCATGCTAGCATGCTAGTTAAGATTCGTGTCAATCAGCTGTTGGCTCTCACGCTGGCCAATAGAATCTCTCTGCCTATTCGTAGCAGCCAGCTATAGGCGCTCACTCTGGACAGTAGAAAATGACCGCAAACTACATGAAAAGTGCTGTAGAAGCATGAAAAAAATCGATTATTTCCAATATCGATGGGAGTTGGGAAATGCAAAGTCAAACTTGGCCTTCCCGCTAACTTGAAGCATGTTCAAGTAAATTTTGGTGCAAATCCGTCGAAAAATTGCGGCCGTGCATTCGTTACACACACACACACACACACACACACACACACACACACACTGCCTTATATATATATATATGTATATATATATATATATATATATATATATATATATATATATATATATATATATATATATTAAAAAACATTTTATGTTTAACGTTCTTTTTATAGATACAAGTATTTAAGTAAATGCTCTGTTTATAATAAACAGTATTAAATAACATTTACCGGCCTGAATGTCCGAGAAATTTTCATTGAAAAATACCGTCTCGGCCACAAAGAAGCGAATTTGAAGTTTATAAGCAGTAAATTCGACCTTGTCTTCCGAACGCTCCTTTGTGGCCGAGTTGGTTAAGGCACGTAGGCATAATTGACGGTTCCGTATAGGATGCAGGTTCAAATCCTGTCAAAGGACGAATATTTTCTATGAAAATTTCTCGGACATTCAGGCCGGTAAATGTTATTTAATACTGTTTATACAGAGCATTTACTTAAATACTTGTATCTATAAAAAAGAACGTTAAACATAAAAATGTCTTTAATAAATAAATTGTCGGACTTTGTCCATTTCTTTATATAGAGATAGATAGATAGATGCGTATATAAATGTTGTGCAACACTATCTGAATTAAGCTAGTCGGGCCGATGAAAAAATATAGAACAGTATTTGATAATCTATCAACATGTAGGTTCTGATATAAAAACTTCCATTTTGTTCTATATGTCACTTACATTTCATTACATTCCAATTTTAAATAAGTACCCTTCTAATCACATTTGTTTGTCGGGGAGTAAATTTCAGGTAAGGATGGGTGCAAAATCATTATTCTTCCATACATTTTAACTTCTATTATTATTATTATTATTATTATCAATTTCACCAGATCATGATTCAAGAATATTTCTCTTATAGCTACAAAGGTTCTATCATCAGTATTTTTATCCAGCGACAGTTCGATATATTGGGCATCGATCAGATTTGTTATTAGTTTCACTGTTACCAAACTTGTACATTTTGAAGATCGACATCTGTGACAATTTGGGATTTTTTAAAATAAGCTAATATCGATGTCCGGATAATGTAACGAATAACAGCGCGGAAAGTAGAGCCATATCAAATACGGGGCTTGTCTCTTTCGTAAAAATGTTTTTTGGAAAGGCATGTATCAGTCTCTTTTGCTCATCAGGTCCACGTTCAACAAATAAGAGTTTACACTAGGTTCTCTATTTTTGGCTGGCATCAAAGTAAAATCTAAATTCTAGAGTTAGGAAGAATGCAACGGGGAGACAACCTACATTTCCAATAAACCACTGGCAATTCACAGATAATAAACAAAAGTGATTTGCAGAGAGTTGTGATCGCCTACCTCATGAAGAGACATGGCGATAATGATGTTTAGAAAACATATGACACAGAAAAGCACACACACATACGCACACATGGACAGACACACGCACGCAAATTTTACTAAAGACACAGGCAAAAAATTTCATTTGTCGACGGGCTTCGTTCTCTGATATGTGTTTATCAAGGCAAATTTGTCACAAATATAGCTTTTCAGAATGTATCAGTCTGGAAACTCTGAAACTAGTACTAGACTGATCGATGTTCAATATATCGAACTCGCGTTGATGAAAAGAACTGGTGATGATAGAGTCTTTGTAGTTGTGGGAGAATTATTCTTGAAGCATGAACTCTCTGATATCGATACTAATAACTGAAGTTAAAATATATGGAACAATAAGGATTTAGACAAATAGGCCTTGATAAAGTCGATCAGAGGTAGCGTCGACAATGGAAAAATGTCCTTTTGTCTTTAATCATAACATTTTTACAGATATAATTTTAGTTACATATGAATATTTATACACACTCTCACACACCGGCATATATATACATAAACATACACACACACACACACACACACACACATATATATATATATATATATATATATATATATATATTCTCATTAACTGTCCATATATAATACATATATGGTAATAAATATACACATGCCTACGTTGATGTGTGATTCAAGTTTCGTTGTTGCCCAATTCATCGGTCACGAGATATCGAAATCGATTCGCACATTAAACGTAGGTATATATGTATTAACATATATTTCTTAGCTCTGTCTAATCCCACTGAGAACTCTTATGTTTATAAATCTTGACTAAATTTGGTAATTATTTATTTTCTTACCAGCGTATGCACGCCAGCACACGCGTTTACGGTCGCTAATATCTAGTTATCTCATTTACGTAACCCTATACCTATACCTATATATATATATATATATATATATATATATATATATATATATATATATATATAATATATATATACACACGCTTATGTGTGTTTTTGTGTGACTCTGTGCAAAAAAAAAATACCAAAACTGCTTGCTATCAAGGCGTCAGTAAGCCCATTAGAGTGTTGGAACGTTTAGCTTCAGTTAAATCCAACTAAGATAAGGAAAACTCGGATGTAACAGCTGCGACTTAAAGGCATTCAAAGCTTTTCATTGGACTTTCTTTCTTAGTGCATACCAATCTTACTTCGATATTGGAATTAACAGTCACGATTTCCTACTTTTTAAAAATCGCCATGTACACGCATTACTTTATATCGTAAATCCTTATTGAGTGTAGTAATGATAGATAGCGATGGTCGTACTCGACAACAAGGTGGGAACAATTATATATATATATATATATATATATATATATATATATATATATAAAGTTGAGAGGGAACCGCTTACGATCCTGCAAATGAGAATAAGATTCCTCAGTCTCGATTAATGGTTTCTCGTTCTAATGTGCGACTGTGTAGTTATTTTGATCGTCACCGGGTCCGAATACATGTGGCCTTGTACCAGACAATGCTATGCTTATTTGATAATAGCATATATTCATTGTAACTACAGCATGAATATTTTTAAAAGTAAAAATAACTGGAGAGGAGGTATTGTGGAGAATTCAGCAT